>WSZQ02122772.1:0-17199 GCA_019419845.2 Weissflogia rhopalogaster
AGCGATATAAAACGAGGTTCCACCGAGATTTGAACTCGGATCGCTGGATTCAAAGTCCAGAGTGCTAACCATTACACCATGGAACCTGACATGAGGTTGTAACAGGTTAATAATAATATATTAGAAATTAAAATAGCCAAGTACCATTCATTTTTTCAAGAAATATAAACTTCCTTTCAATGTGTACATAATGAAATAAATATCAATTCAAAAAGAATGCCTTTGTTAAATATATAAGAATTACACCTGAAAACTGTACTTATTATATATTTTTGAATTCCTTGTTTTTGAATTTGAAGAATACGTGTGACGTAACGTTGAACTGAAAGATATGTGATCGCGGGGTAGTGAAAAGTACACTGTTTCAAGTAATAGACAAGACCTTCGATAATAGACAAGAGCAATCAAATCGAAAGAGGATTAATAAATTGCATATAGAAAACTATTAAATTATATAATTACATACCAACACACATACTCACATGGAAGTTTTAAATAAGAACTTACATATGATAACTAAGCATATCATTCTAAAATTTAGCTATTTTAAAAATTTAAAATGTCAGTTTGTAATTTTATTTAATAAAGTTTTTTCATTTTCCTACAGAAAAAAGTTTAAATAATCATGAAGGTACAAAGGTATTTGTCACTGATAGCAGGTAGCAAATGTCTAAAAAAAACTAATATGTGACATGTGACAGGTGTAAGAATATTGTATAAATTTCGCAAATTTTAATTAGTAATCATGTGCATAATGTATAACTTATTCTTATTCCTTTTTTGGGTAGTATTAATGCTCAAGTTATAAGTCGTGGTAATTGTAATCAAAAAATGAAAACAATGAAAAATTTCAATACATCTAAGGTAAAATAATAAAAAAAATATCCAAGCCTTACCAACAAATAATATTATTTGATTATTTATTCATATTTCATTAGTTTGTTGGTAATTGGTACACAATTAAAAGATCCTACAATAACCATGAAAAAGGGACAAAATGCAATGTATATACATATAAAATCAATCCGGCTGCCGAATATATTTATGAAGTAGAATATAATTACCTGTCGTAAAAAGTTTTCTTAAGTTTTTGTGATTAAATTTTAGTTTCCTATTTTTAGGCAGGAAAATGGTAACAAACAAGCAAAAATTTCTTATACATTTAAAGCTAATGGAAATAATTTAATTAATGGTAAAATAACATTTAATCCTGGTCTTATAAAAGGTATTTTATAATAATGTTTAAATATTGTGTTTTCCTCACTTGAATATTGAATATCTAGATGATCAATCTTTATGGGTATTAGACACGGATTACCGTGATTACTACGTTGCTTATTCATGTTTGGATGCTTTGAATAGCAAATTTGAATATGCTTGGATTCTTACTACAAATTCTGACCTTGCTGACCTTGCCTATACTAAAGGGAAACAAGTATTAAAAAGTAGAGGCATTAATTTGCCATTATTTTCGGTGAGACAAGATTGTGAATAACTTGGCAACAAGAGTTATACTGAGGGAACTAGTGAATTCATTGGTTTTGGATATATTACAGAATTATGCTATTAACTTGGGAAATTAGAAACTTGCACTTGGTGGTGAATTAGCAAATAAAAATAAATATAAAATGAAATACCGCACTATTTTATTTCCTTTTAGAATGTCATTAGAAAATCCAGTGGTCGAATTCTCCATGTTGATACATTTTACTTTTTGTTGGCAAATACCTAGAATTAGTTCTTGTTCTCCCTGTTATCGTCTATCAAAAATATTACTACTGCAAATATTCCCTCCATTAATTAGAGAGACTCTGCAGAAATAGCAGGAATTCTCTAATCAAGCAGAACGAGGAGATCCAATATAATGATATAACCGAAAAGGGATATAATCGAATATGAGTAACTAAAAATCACTTTTATTTGTAAAAAATATGTTTTGCTATATGTTTTTGATAATAACTTAAATTCGATGTATTCAATAATGCCAGTATTTCTCAAGATAATTTCCATAATTTTTGTTCAGCGCTGTGATGCGCTGACTTCTGGTCACGATCAATATTTGAATTTGGCGCCCTGCGCGCGAAGATACCGAGCCGGGTGACAACTGAGCAACGCTACTGAGTGTCCCTTTTTTGGCCTAGCTAAGTGGTGCGCGCCCTCGGCTCGACCTTGTCTTGTCCGACCGTGGCGCGAGTAGGTGGATTGTCAGTCTTATAATTGGGTTCAATAAACATTCGTTACATTTACCACCTTATGAGCCTGTCGGGGGATCAATGCACCCTGGCTATTAATTTAGAGAGATATAGAAATCATTGTAAAAGACGGAATATGCGCGAACAATTTTATTATGACCTAATTGGATTGTCCTAGATTAAAACAAGTATTACATTTGATATATATACATTAAAGGACGCATATATAGTTCATAGTTTATTTTAAACATATTTATGATACTCTATAAATCAATAAGTCTCATACCATAGTAGATTACTATCAGACTTCAAATCTGGTATGAAATTTCATTTCCATGATGGGTTCAAAATATAGTACGGTTCCAAATGTCGCTAATACATTATTGATCGTAAATATTTCATAATTTAGTATTACTTCCTTTACATTTAATCTTACTTCTGTTTTATTCGCCACCAAAGCTGCGCATTATTAGCACAACAAGTATTCTACGATAATTCTGGTTTACTTCAGTCTTTCCTTGCCTTAGTTTAATCGAAATAACGAATTGCCTGACTGATTGTATTTCAATTTCATGAAGTACTATTTTGTAATGTTCAGCAAAAATGTTCTCATAAATAATCGGGTTTAATATATGGTAATACTGATATATTCGAGAGGCTTGTTTGATATTATCACGTGTCTTATATTTATTTTATACACATTAGCTTGCCACGAGTACGGCCCTCATTTTTGAAATTACCCAAACGTGATATTGGCATATAATTACGTAACCGTTTCATTGTTTCTCTTTATGCATTTTATAAACTTCTAATTAAGTTTGATTACTTCTGCTCATTATCGATGACCAAATAATATACGAGGAAAAATATAAACATTCTACCATGTGCCAATTTCGCTCCAATAATTTTATTCGAGTGGAACATCCATTACCAGCCCAATTGCTAATTGAATGTGGATGGATATTAATACTCCGCAGGTTGGTTCAAGGCCATAGTAGGTGGCCTTCTTGTCTATATATATATATATATATAGAGGAATACCATTTAATGCATTTCAGATTTTGGTAAGAAAAATTGATACTTGAACAATTTTAATTGCCTTTCTCTATTCTAACCTTTCTACTCTTTCCATCACCGATTCAGTAACTATCACCATCTACAATCTCTATGTCTAAGAATAAGAAAATATTTTAATTTTCATAATTTACGTAAGATGTCACTTTATTTACAATTAATGTTACAAATCCGCCTATAGATGCCTCCACATGCATTTTTTCCTCATATAAAGCGGTAAAAAGCTGCAGTTTGTGGTCACCAATAGCATTTAAAAACACAATTAAATAATGTACTAATACAGTAAATAGTTTATAAAAGCGATTGATGATTATACTATACTCACAGAACAATAATAATCATCTATTATAACTTTATAATGTTATAAAACCGTAACTACAGCAAGATTTCACATTCTGAAACGACATAACCTCTAAAACATTTCACAACATTGTCTGGTTGTTTATATATTTATTTACAATTAGCAGAAACAAACGACAAATTGTTCATTCCTTAAAATGACATCCATAATTAAATTGCAAGCCCTTTCCGGCGCTATGGATGAGTCTCCCCCGTGTTACTTGCTACAAGTGGATGAAGTACGAATTCTATTGGACTGTGGTTGGGATGAAAAATTCGATCAGGAAATTATTAGAGAACTCAGGAGGTTTGTGAACATTAATTACAAATTTACAAAAAACTAGGGTATATTAATGGGAATAATTTCAGACATACAAATACGATCGATGCTGTGCTTATTTCCTACCCAGACCCACACCATTTAGGTGCCTTACCTTACCTTGTTGGCAAACTTGGTTTAAACTGCCCTATATATGCCACAATTCCAGTTTACAAAATGGGACAAATGTTTATGTACGACTGGTACCAATCACATTCAAACGTTGAAGATTTCGATGTGTTTTCCTTGGATGATGTTGATCTGGCTTTTGAGAAAGTCATCCAGTTGAAGTACAATCAAACTGTTTCAATGAAGGGCAAAGGTTATGGTATTTCAGTGACACCCTTACCTGCTGGACACATGATTGGTGGCACAATTTGGAAGATTATGAAAGTTGGCGAAGAGGATATCATCTACGCTAATGATTTCAATCATAAGAAAGAAAGGCATTTGAATGGCTGTGAATTAGAGAAATTGCAAAGACCTTCACTGTTAATCACAGATGCTTTTAATGCTACTTATCAGCAAGCAAGGAGGCGAGCAAGAGATGAGAAATTAATGAGTAAGTTTATATATTGCTCTTTTATCTATTACGTATTTTAAACATGTTCAATCTTCAGCTAACATTCTCCAAACGCTGAGAAACAATGGAAACGTGCTGATATCGGTTGATACAGCTGGCAGAGTGTTAGAATTGGCCCACATGTTGGACCAATTGTGGCGCAATAAAGAGTCAGGTTTGTTCGCTTACTCTCTGGCCCTACTCAGTAATGTCAGCTATAATGTTGTGGAATTTGCAAAGTCACAGATTGAATGGATGAGTGACAAATTGATGAAGAATTTTGAGGGCGCTAGAAACAATCCTTTCCAGTTCAAGCATTTGCAATTGTGTCATAGTTTACAAGAATTGGCGAAAGTTCCAAACCCTAAAGTTGTTCTAGCGAGTTTTCCGGATATGGACTGTGGGTTTTCAAGGGAATTGTTCCTGCAATGGTGTTCAAATCCCAATAATAGTATTATTATTACGACAAGGACGTCGCCAGGGACTTTGTCGAGGGATTTAGTTGATAATGGCGGTAATCGTACAATAGACTTGGAAGTTAAGAAGAGGGTTAAACTGGAAGGCACAGAATTAGAGCAATACGAAAAGGAAAAGAAGGAGAAGGATGAAATGATTAACGTTATGAAAACGTAAGTAATACTTTCAGTCTTTCTTAATTTCCTTGCTTTTTTATCCTGTTTCTTCCACACGCAAGTCAGCTGTTTCTGCGATTTTGAAATTAGCTGCCTACTACTACTAGATCCGACATAGAAGTCTAACATCAGATTTTATGTATAGTCTTGTCAAAGAATACTAAACTATGCCTATCAAACGGGTTGTTCGTGAAGTAGATGTAAAAATGAATTGTGCAAATTTCCTACTAGAGCGAAACAAGAAGTGCATGTGTTCGGAATAAAGATGAAAGTTTGTCGTGATTACAGTTTTCAACGTATTCACAGTTCACAACAAATTAGTACGAAAGATTGCTTGCTTTTGTGCAAGGGAGGGGGTAGAATTGAAAAGCTAACTGGGGCCATTCAAACAATACGTAATTTCAGGTTGGCCTCTGAAAAATTGATCGTTGGAACCAATTTGCAATTGCAATAAACATTTATAGTAAAAAGTTTTGTTTATTATGCTTATTTCGGGAAAACTCATATTAGAGACTAATATCAATATTGGGTCATAAGGTCTTCAATAATGTTATTTTCTGTGCACTGCCGATTCTATGACTGGTGAGGCCACACTCATTGATTAGATTATTTCTGTTCAGTGATGTTGCAGTAGATATACCTATGGTAAAGATACAAATATATTAGCCTGATTTCCGAGTACCAAAAATTATTAATATTAAGTGTATTAAACTGTTCTTTAGAACCGAGGACTCTGATTCTGACTCCGATATAGAAATGAGCGTAATTTCGAAAGGAAGACACGACATCGTCATCAAACAGGAAGGCAAAATCCAAGGAGGTTTTTTCAAGGCTACTAAAAAACAGTACCCCATGTTTCCCTTTCACGAAGAAAAAATAAAAACCGATGATTATGGCGAAGTTATTAAACCAGAAGACTACAAACTTGTGGATGCTCTCACAGAAAGCGAAGATAACAAAGAGAATCTGATCATCAAAAAGGAAGAACCTGAACCAATCCCTGAACTACCTGATATTCCCACAAAATGTATAGTGCTTAACCGCACCGTGCAAGTCAATTGTCAAGTGCAGTACATTGACTTCGAAGGGCGGTCTGATGGGGAGTCTTTATTAAAAATACTGTCGCAATTACGACCACGACGATTGGTAATTGTACGCGGCGACGAGGAAAGCACAAGTACCATTGCCAATTACTGCAAGGAACACGTCGAGAGCAAAATATTTATTCCAAATCGCGGCGAGATTATTGATGCAACGAGTGAAACTTATATTTATCAAGTGCGACTCACGGATGCTTTGATTTCCCAGTTAGCTTTCCAAAAAGGCAAAGAATCGGAGTTAGCGTGGGTTGATGCACAGATTGTTCTTCGGGAAAGTCAACCTGATGCGAAACGTGTTGATGCCCTGCCCGAAACGGAAGGTGACGATGTGGAAGTGGAGCCTATGGAAGTAGATGCGAATTTATCCAAGATTTTCACGCTGGAACCGGCTAATCAATGCGTGCCGCATGACACGGTTTATGTGAATGAATTGAAACTGTCTGAGTTTAAGCAGATTTTGTCGCGGTCAAATATTTCGTCGGAGTTTTCTGCTGGTGTTTTATGGTGTTGCAATGGAACGATTGCGATCAGGAAGGTTAGTATAACATTTGTTTTGAAAACTATGAAGGTGTAAAGCGACGAGTATTTAATTTTTTTATTATCTGATGTGAACGTGTAACGTGTCTGGTTTGTCTGTAATAATGAACGCGAAACGATGGTTAACTACAAATTAAGAATAATTTTAAATCAATGATTCATCGTTAGTGATTTTTGTGAGCCAGCTGAGACCAAAGCCCAAACATATCTCTTTACCAATACTTTTTGTGAAAAATCTAGCAAATTTCTGAAACTTCTAGATATTCAAGGGGGAAGGGCAAGCCGCCCCCTAATCCTTTTGTGGGGGCGCCCATGGTACCGATACATATTGATTTTATAATAAATATGCACTTGTCTACTCTAGGTTTAATATTATTTGGTTTTATAAGGTTGGTTACGATTAGTTATAGTTCTATAAAGTTATATAATGTTTAGTAGGTTGGATTTGGTTAGGTAAGGGAAGATAAGTTTAGATGAGGTAATAATGTTAGATAAGGGTAGGTTTAGTTAAGTACGATTTTGTTTAATTTGATTATAATTAAATAGGTTGACTTAGATGTTGGTAATGCTTTTTGGACCATTGGGCGGTACGAATTTACAAAGATAATAATTGAAGAGTATGTTTCTTTTGGATATGACCGAATTCTGTAGTATAGGAACAACTTATAGGAACCAACTTAGCAGGTTTCTACTAAAGCGGATTCTACGGTGGTCAATTATCTCATCCTCGTTTTCCAATGTCTAGGTCACGAACCAGCACTGAGATGCATAAAACAATCAGCAGGGTCTTTCGCAGTCCGTTAAATGAAAAACGGTTTAGATGCCTCCGGTTTAAGTGAGGATCTGAATACAATAATGACCTAAAAAGGATTCATTAAAAGGATCTAAAAAAAATAAAACTTTGTCCCAGGTCCTAATCAAAATAGGAAAGGTTGATTTAATCAAACGGTACGACCTTTTTTGCTGTAGGGTAAATTTAACCAGAATCTGAATAATACTGGAACGCTTGTGTCACTCATGTGTTGATTTTTACACTTTATTATAAGGATCCCGGACGCAGATCCCTATAATAAAGTGGGTCTCTCTATGACCCTTGGGTCTATTAATATATAATTACTGAACTGTTTATTTTTTTCAGATTGACAGTGGAAGAATAATTGTCGAGGGTTGCATCTCCGAAGATTACTACCGAGTCCGAGAATTGCTCTACGAACAATACGCAATTTTATAATTTTTTCCATTATCCGTTTACCTGTAAAAAGTTTTATTCCTTTGGTCACGCAAATGTAAGCTAGTTCTAGTTTATGAATGAATTTGTATACTATAGTTTTGCTGAATATTGCATTCAGCAATTGTTTATAATAAATATTTTAAGAATTTGTCGAGTGTATACTTTACACGAGTGTATTTTGTGTTTATGACATGATCGTCTACTAACTAGGCGCTAAAGATCAAATTACGCGGTGTCATTGGGTTCTAGAGTGCGAACGCGTGTTGCTAAAACATTCAAATTAAAACTGTTTTCTACAGGGAATTTATAAAACATGTTCTATTCTTTTTGTAGCGGCTTGTTTGTATTTTGTTGATTCCTTTACTTTAGTTGCGCGATAATTTTTTAAATAATTATGTTTGGATGGTTACTTTTTGATAATAAACATGAAATTCAAATGAATATGTGATGTTTTTTTTTTCGAATATTTTTACTAATATAAGTTAGTTTGTTTGAAACGACCTAGTGAATATGGCTGATTGGAACTTACAATGTGTGAGTACACTACTTTAATATTGTTGATTTATTTTAGGTCGTTTGTTAATCGAATTTGCTACAAATTGAGTTACCAAAAGATTAATTAAGCAGAATTATATATTAATATAACATTACAACAAAATGAATATGGGGTAACTGATTACAAAATGTTATCATTAGCAAAGTATTTTATCATAGTTTAAAGGTAAATAGTTAAATCTATCAAATTACATAAACATTTTCAAGAACCACGGTATAGGTTATTTTTTAGATTATGTATAATTGAAATAAGTTATTTTTCGTATGAATGCATCGAAAGGAGGCTTTGATAAACACTCTATCGGGTGGAAACAAGCGTTTTGAAGTAAGTGTGCGCCAAAATCATTAAGAGCTGCCATCAATAAGCAACTAATGAAATGTACCAACGCACGTTGTCATGGCCTCTTTTATTAATATTTATGCATTAAGAAGTCTTTGGAACATACATTTTCTGAAATATACAAAAAAGTAGCGAACGATACTCGAGGGTAAACTGCTATTAGTTGCCACTAAGCCAAGCGCGTGCACAAAACATAAAAAAAGTATTAATCGCGTAAAAACATTTACTGCAAAAGTACTCATTTGTCGTACGTTGTACTCATTCGTACTGTACTATTAGTACTATTTTCTGGACATGGGTGCAGACCACTGACATGGGGGTCGTCTTTGGAACATTATTTACATGTTCTGTATTCATATTGAACAAAAAAGTTGGTCAATTTAGGTTTATAGTCTGGCACACCAACCTGGTTTCGACTAAAGTAATTTGCAGTCACTAGAAACATTTGCAATGGGCCATTTTTGGCAAACCTAAGGTTTCTGTTGATTTACTAGCCAAAAAAATAGCAAGTAGAGTGAAGTCTGCCGTATGTGGAATCTTCTTTACACGAAATTCTACCTATAAAGGAACTTTTTTCAGGTCCGTAAATTATGGGCGTCACAATATAGAGGAAAAGGGAGGGATTGCTTTTGTGACGATTTTATAGCAATGGGCACTCTGACTCTGAAATGTATGGTCCCAATACTTTTCGTATGCGGCGGGTTCCACTTTTCCCTGATCTTGTTATAATGTAAAGTGACACATTCAATTAGTAATTCTATTTAAACAAAAATTATAACAATTTCAAATACATTTTAATTATTTCAGAATTTTCACTTGCGTAGTTTTCTATTATAAGGGTGACCAGCATTTTTTGTTCAAACCCAGTGCACTTTATGGAATGTCTCCCAAATAAAGACCCTCCACGGCCGTCAAGCTTCTGAAGGACTCCACCTGGATTGGGTCTACCGTTCTTTTCCAAACGCCTAATATAAAATGAACCCTAGGTTGCTAATAAACGTTGCAGCCGCATCCTCGGGTCTCAAACATTTCGCTAATTTGCAAATACAGATTATGTCCTCAAAAGCCTCTGCATCCACGTTTCATAGTCTGCATAGTTCACTGATTTTCTATCTCAGATATGGTCCCTTAGGTACCAAAGTTCCATACCGAAGGGGAGCCCTTCCTCATGTCCGTTTCCATATCCTTTCTATACCCAGAAAAGAATGCGGAAAAGAAGAGGTTTCGGAGTACATGATATTTGATAAATACCTATTACAATGATAATCATTAGAATCGCCTTTCATGGCGATTATAAAATTATGTTATAAAATTACAAACAAGAAAAAAAGAAGAAATTTCGATGAAATTTAAATAAATCTTATTCAATTTGTTGCTAATTTCATGGCGCACAAAGTACATAAATTACACTCCTGTCGGTGTATTTCACATAGTACTCATCTCCCCCACCTAGTTCGGTTCGGTTTCTCGGTGCACATTCGGCTTGCGATTCGTTTGCGTTCGTTTTCATTCATGCATAGCAGGCAAGTGGCCTGCGCAACCGCGCGCACAACCGACTTATCTCAAGCCATCTTGCCCGAGGGCGGCTAACATGCGCGCTCGTTCGTCTCAGTCACTCATCGTGGGCCGGTCGAACGCCAGCGAACGTTCTCTGCCGGACTGTGTGCTTGCAGCGTGCATCTAATCCGTACGTGCACGCGCACACACTCACACACCAGTGCGTCGTTGTGACTCGGCTGATATGACTTAAGTGCGCGGCGGCGCGTATGTGTGCGTGCATGTGTGTTTACATTGCGTCTTGCCGAAGATTGTGCGCCGTGCTGTTCATCAACAAACGCCACCAAATAGATTACACCGATAAACAACAATAAGTGCAAATCAGTGAGACGCTTGTCGGTCGCTTGTGTTTGGAGCGCACAACGATTTACTTCGTGCTTTGCTTTGCATAAGGTGAGGCTAAAAATATCACTGCTACAAACTGAACTGAAAGAGCGCTTAGTATGAATGCGAATTACACGCGAAATATCAACGAAATACAACTTTCGAAAATTTGGTCCCATGTCAATTTTCATAAAATTTTCGAAAGAATATCATGTTCTATTAGCTCATGTAATGCATAATACTAGGACTTTCATTCATAATTTTTATTAATTTAGTGTTACTACTTCATAAAATTTATTGTAAGTACGTTGATGTCTTGAGGTGTGAATAATCGTGTGGGTTGATTGCAAATTCACCGATTTTGCATGTACACGTAGTCTTGCACAATAATGCAACAATCTTATTATTATTCACATATTCCACATCTGGCATTATGTGTGTCTATCTATCAAACTCTCAACGAGTTTGAGAGCATAATCACTAGCGAGATATAAGTTATCATCGTTTTATTGTGTTGCTAGACACATTCGAGTGAATGTCGCTGGCCTAACAAATTGATCACCGTGTTAGAGATTTTCACGCACAGCTTAATCGCCACTGTGGCGATGCTGCATGTATTCCACAAAGTAGAAAAAGCACTGTCGACATTTTTCAAGGCCGTGGTCTCTGTGGTCGCTCGCGAGCGCCGGAATCAAGTCCAGCGATATTCAATCCGAGCTTCGGACACCCAGACATCATGTAACATGCAGCTTCGTTGTAACAACCTCATCCTCATCATCAACGAGCAGGTTTACTCGAGCGCTTATAATTATCTATTGCAGGCACTCGCCTCGCTGCCACTCGCTGAGCTTTTTTCCTCTCTCGTCCTCCGCTCGTTATAAGTCACAATAAACCGCCAAGATGGCGTCGGTGATTCAAACCGTGATAGACGTTTTGTCCTTTCAGCTGTCTGGCGTATTTATTGCGGGACTGAAAAGAATGTGCGAGGAAGTGCACTTAGATTTTGTTCCATTTGCGCTATTAAACATCCGAGATTCTTTCGGGACCCGCGTTTCTTTCTTTGAAGGTAGAGGGGGTTCTGCGCCAGGTTAGGAAAGGTAATGAGGTGGAAGTTAAAGAGAGACAGGTTAGGTAGTATGTTGGTAGTGGTTAGTAGTAAGCACCTGTGTATTACGGTTCTTTTGGCTTTCCGAGGTTGCTTTTGCAAAGATTTCGTGTAATCGTGGTAGGTATCTACAAATGGTTTGCCCTTTTATGAGGGAGGTAGCGAGGTAGAATGTTTGGAAAGAAAGCTGGCAGGCGCCTGCCCTAAAGGGCCTATTTCTGCCGGTGGCGTGGGATGGGTGGGAGCCGTTTACACCATTTTTATTAAATGTTAAACCTTGCCTACGTATAGTCTTACAAAGCCTGAGAAGAAGAGTATCAAATCATTTTTGCCCACATGCACCATCTTCCTATCTGGTTACTCTATAACTCTATAGCCTAATCAAACAGGGTTCGTCAGGTGTTCCTTTCCCCACTGGGATTGCAATGTTTGTACCGGTGTTATTTCATGTGAAAATTTCGTAAATTCATGATATTGAAAATATGTGCTGTTTTTTGCGCACTTTTAATTGCATTGGCGAGAACGACGCCTTGGCAACATTGCCTACTTCAGCTTTTGAACTTTTAAGTCTAATCTTGTCCGATCAACATATTTAAAAAAAGATAGACTTGCAAACTTGATACATCATTTTAAATACTATGGTCAAAGCTAGCCTTAAAAGCTTGCAGCCCGAAGGCTGTATTCTGAACGTCACCCAAATGTTATTATTTGTTGACTATGTAAATTGCTCTAAACAAGTGGATTTATGTTTATAGTTGTATATTTGCATCGTTCTCGATCTCTGCGCATGTTCTTAAACACCCTACACATTCTGGGCTTGGTTTCTCGAGTGATAAATTGTGCAAAACCGTCGTGCACTTTTTTTGCTGCTCCGTGTTGAAGAAATTACCATATGTTTCCAATTTCTATTCAGCCGTTTCTTGGAACAAAGCAGATTTAACAACTTTAAACTTGATTCTAGATATCAAAAACTAACTAGCTTTAAAATGATCATCGTTAAAATGGGATAAATTCGTTTCGTAAATAATATAAAATAATTGTGCGTAACATGCAAGTGATAAAAGGCTGAAAACGCAGAAACTGCCTTGCTTAGAATTGTTGATAACCAAAATGCAAAATAATTTTCACCAATAACATTCAACAATACCCGATAATCTAAAAGTTATACTACAACTGATCGGATCTGACAAAGCGTTTAATTCATTCATACCGAAATCTGAGTGCTTGCCATTTCAATTAATGGAATAAAACTGAATTAAAGCGAATTAAAATCACCAATTAATGTTGTCTCTGCCCTATTCGTGTAATTTATCTTACTGTATAATTGTAATCGTGTTGATTTACAAATTATACACTGCGCAAATGTGATAATTACATTTAATTTTATAAAACCAACATCATATAAAGAAAAACACGAAATGTCTGCCCGAAACTACAAACGAGCATGTTTAATGTTTGACTAATCAAACAGGGCTTAATCTACACATCTCACACAAACCCCTAATTGTCTCGACTTTCAGAGTCCAAATTTAAATTGCCTAATTTGATATTCTTTCACTGGCGGCCGAATTAAATTAAGCCACATAATTAACTAATTGGGGGCGCTCGCATAAAAGATCACCGAAAGTAACGCTCGCCGTCTCGGAGTAAATTGAATAAAACACGTCTCGTCGGCGCTGCAGCGGGTCCATTTTACCTCATGCAGCTTGTTGCCCTTTCGAATCTTTTTGGGAAACTGGAAGGAAATAAGAGGCGCAAAAGAAAGCCTCCAATCTCAGATTTTAGTGATGCTTGTATGAGGACCATGTGTTCAACACCTGTTGCGTGATGTTCGAAAAGCACACGTAGATCAGGTTACCGCACAATTCAACAAAGGCCCCAAAAATGCACAGTCCTAAGCTAACGTTGCTCCTTCAACCACTTGAAGAGATATTTACAATCTTAAACTAGTCTTGACGTCTTTCTGCAATCTTGTCTGGGGCTGATGAAGAAGTCTCTGTTTTTAGCAATATGTGACGGTCTTTTAGTGGGCACTGACGTCTTTTATTTACGACCCAAGCCACTTTGTGCTATTAATGAATGCCATTAAAGTCTGCAAGTGGAGTTACTTGACTCATGTTGCATTTTGAGGGATTGAGATGTTTTAGTATATACTGCGTTGTTTCAGATGGGGTTGGAGGTATTCGAACCTTTCGACTACCTCGGCGAAGAGGACTTCTACGACTCCAATGTGCCAACAAAGATGGAGTCGAGCCCTAGTAGTAGCACTACCACCAAACGACGGGTGACGTTCGCCAGCAAACTCTCATATTTTGAGAAGGTAAGTACAATTAATTTACGAATATGTATGTCTTGACTTGTTAAATGGAAAAGCACCTATCAGAGACAAAAGGATTTTTTTGTGATTTTTAAGGGACTATTTGAAATATGGGTTTTATATCTAAAAATCGTAACGATTTTCAAAGAAATTCGTTCTTATTTTTCCCAAAAAACATATACCAAAGACTAGATAACTATGTATATAAGAACTACAAATAACTTCTTGAGTTGTTTTCGAAATATTTTGATTACAGATTAAAAAATCAGGATTTTGCGAAATATGAAAGTTTCTGGAAGTTTCTGTGCCCAAGAAGTTGCCTAATTTTCACTTGGACCAAGTTTGATGTTTATCAAATCATTGTATTCACGATTCTGTTGGTGAAACCAACATTCAAACACGATATGTGTTTTGTAATATCTTTTAATATACTCGCACATTTACTAATTCGATCTCAAATGATGGTGAGAGTTCAAAATGATTTTTACCTACCTCAATCAATCTCATCAGCTCGTACAAATTAAAAATAAATCAATAACATTTAAAGGACTTGAAAACATTTGATAACTTTAATATATTAACAGATGATTGTTTGGCAGTTTGAAAATAATCAATTCGTCAAATCACGATAACATATCAGGTGTTTTCTGTACGCAATATTGTTAAGTCACTGCTGATGCTTGTTTTAAGTCGTCTTAGGCGTCGTGTATCGCAGTGAAGAATTAGTCTATTTACAGCAAGCAGTTTTTCTTGAGCCTGCAGCAGAGAGATACATTGCGTACATCCCACCATCGCGCGTTAGCAAATCGTATGTTTACAAAATACACACATTAGACGCACACGGCTCGCTCATTGATCTTAAACTTAGCCTGCGCGCGTTTCGGCGAGGTTAAAAATATCACCCCTTTTTCTGCCCCCAAACGGCCACCATTTCCACATCTCATCTTTTAATGAATTGCCTCGCACTCTCAAGTGGCTGATGACACTTTGTCACTTGTTACATGTAATTTACTGACAGAAACACAAAAGCCATCTAGAGGTTGAGATCTTCCGATAGGATCACCTAATCAATTGATGTAATTCGATAAAATGGTGTGAGGATTACAATTGCTTTTCGTTAACGTGTTTTCCATGATTGCTGAGACGTAGATGGTGACGTTTAAATTATAGAGCAAAAAACGGTTGAGTATTGTGGGATGTGTATTCGAAGGGTTTAATTTTCGGTCTGTGAAGGGAAATTGTAATGAAACCTCTACAACTGATACTACTGACAGGTATATTGGAAGAGTCGCCGGCAGCGCCGACGGGTAATGAGCGTCTCGGAGCGCACTTCCTCCAACGACGTCATCGTCACCCACCTCGATGCGTTTTCCCTTCGAGCGAGATCTTCCGGTGTTAATTTTGATCGCTTCGCTGCGTCGCGTGATTATCCTCCTCCGATTCCGCTTGCTACTCGTTTTGGGGCTCTCCCTTTGTTCGGTACATTTGTATTTGATTATTATGTCTCCCCGAAAACATGGTAAAACTTATTTTGATTGCTATTGCTTGTTTTTAAAATGAGTAGTATGATTCGTTGAAGACGTTATTATATTGTGAAATATGATGTAATCTAGCTCAAAGGGAATATAGACCATTGTCCAATCTCGGGTGTCCAAGATCGAAATTGAACTTTATCGAATTGTAATGTAGTTAATTTGTTAAATTAAATTGCGATATTTCCATTTTTTCCATACGTAATGTACTTATTGTTAGATTTGGTTAAATTATGATATGTCTGATTATATTCGGTTTTGATCAAGATAACTTAGATTATGATTAGAGTACAATGTAGTCATCGAATGTTTAGTGATCAAAGTGCTATATTTTGTTGAATATAAGTCATAATTGAGATTTTATAAAAATGAAATATAGAAAGTTTCTAATTTCAATCAGATATTTTCCCTAGTTAATATATTTATTATACATCATTATTTATAACATTATTTCCATTATCAATATTATACAGTCGTTAATTTCACTTAATTGAAATTATAGTTAAAACCGATAAATGTGTATACATACATCTTAAAGTATTTTTAATCATGCAATATTTACAAAATAGAAAAAAAACAGTTTATTAGTATCACTCGCAAAATTTTCGTACTTTTCCAAAATGTTTATCCACCTTATATAAATAGTACAGTACCTTCTGATATGCGTTATCAAGCCACAACTGAGCTAGATAATAAGTTCAAAGTCACATGGTATATGTTCGGTGCAATTAACATGCAATTGTAATGCAATGGCAGGTCATAATTGCGACGATTAGGTAATTGTTTGACGACCGTTAAGCACAAGAAGTTGAGTTTCGCGAACTCGCCAGCGATTAAGCATTGCATTACGCAACAGGTTTGGTTGAATGAGTCGCGGTGTGGTTGCATACAGCAGGCGCGACTCCTCGCGACCGGTTCATTCAGACGTCAGACAGAGTTTCATTCATTGCATTTCATTCATTCGCTTGCGTTCACAGCCGTGTTCGCCGTTCGCGTTTTGAAGAGACTCGACAGACAGCAGGCCCGCGCTGCAGGACTTGAGGTTGGGCGCAAGTGCATTTGACATGCGCACTGTGTACGCAGTTCGTAGATAGATACGCATAGAACGCACAATGTGTCGTAAATTAAGCACTTGGCTCAAGTCAAGAAGATACACACTTTTCAATTATCTTTATCTGTGTATATTCTGCGTTAAAGCACTGAAATTATGGTCATTAGTGATTCATTTGTGACTTAAACAAACTTTTCTGTTTAACATCTTTAAGGTTATGATCTGACAACTGTTGCCATTAAGGTTAGGTTAGAACAATACGTTGTGGGAGCATTAAAGTTCTTGGCAAAAGTTTTGCTTCAACATCAAAGTCTAGCTAAATTTATTTGTGTGTTAAGGGACACAACTATGTTTAAAAAGTTGCCTAGTTTTTAATTTGCTTGAGCTGTTGATTAATTCCAAGTACTCTCGTTTTCTTTGTTGAAACCACAA
>WSZQ02122772.1:20851-39608 GCA_019419845.2 Weissflogia rhopalogaster
ATTCAGTATGATGAAAAACATCAGACCAAATCATTATTTCAAATATTATCTGGCCCTCTCTTTAAATACGTTTGCCCATGGCTGAGTTAAATCAACAACAATGACCATGACTTTTAAGATATTCGCTTTGTATCTAAATGTTGCCATTTGCGAGTTTAACGACTATTCAGGCGTATGGTATTCATTATGCGCGTATCGTCGCTCTTTTCGTCCTTTTTGCATCCTCCGACTCACGCCCGCCATGATGCACGCATGTGTATATTACTTGGTAATGCGGCGCACGTATCAAGCGTCATTTATAAAATTCAGTGGCACGACGCCGGTGTGTGTTGCATCCACGCCCGCTTCAACAACGTTCAACATCGCTACTGTTACTGCAGGAGGCTTAACCAAAGTCACATCATACTCATATTTACGCCGTGTACTAATATATCAGTTACAGTTGCTGTGTCGCTGCAACACATTCATTCATTGTGAATGAAAATAAAATTAGGCGCGCTTATTATTTCTTCAAAAGATGGAACTGTAAAGGGGTAATCTGACCAAGAGAAATTACATGTACCTGCCAGCGGATGTTGCGGATGTTATTTCAAAATAGAATTTTTGGAAACCGTGGAAAATTCAATCCACCGAACAGCTAATTACATATGTGCAATTGCATAGAATTATTCATCCTACAATTGATAATTGTTGGAAACATAAACCTGAGTTTTACCTTCGTATTTCACACCTAACGAGACGACGGTTGTTTACTTTCGTGTCGCATAATAAATTTGTGACTATTGTTCCTCGCTTCGTAATTCGACGCATAAATTTACTGCATTTCTATACGGCACGAAGAGGTGGTTGCTTATATGGCGCGTCTTATGACTGTGACTACATTAGAATATTTATTAATTTCATTCAGGCCCAGTCGCCGACTACTGAAGTCGCATTCGTCGAAATACGTCGTCGGTGCGGGGAAATAAAAATACAACTGTTTTTTTTTTCTTCTTCTTTTTCTGAATGCGTTATAAATATACGACGAAAAACTGCTGTGTGTTTCCACACGGCTGAGAAAATAATTTCCACGTTGATTCTTTTTCTTCCCTTGCGCGTTTTGTGCGACGAAATGTTACAGTCCTAAAAAGAATCCTAATGATGTGGAAAAAGCTTCGCGAGACAGCGTGACATCGAATCGTAGAGCACCGCCACACCTGAATGAAAAAGAGCAAAACGAGTGGCGAGACGCTTCTTCTTGTGTGATATAATTATGTATGTTTGACATCCGGTTAAAGACAACGTCTAGGACTAGAAATACTTCGAATGCACTACGTGCACCTACGTACAACACAAGATTGCATTCGTGCTGAGAGGATAGATGTAAGCGGCGGACACTTCCGTTGTTCTTTGATATTGTTGTCATTTCAGGATTATTTGAATTATCCGAGAGGAGGAAACTGGAGATAAATTGGTTTTTGTCCGATGAAGCTCTTCTTTTAAGTTAAATGTCAGTTTCTACTTTGATCTTTGCGTATAAAATTAGAAGCAGTTTTTATTTGCATGTTCACAATCTACTTTTCTAGTCGTTTCTAGCCTGATAAGCTGATGTAGAGGTGTAAAGCGTATTGCTATTAGTAATATTGATGTCGAACGAATTAGTTCGGATATTTCAAGTTTGTCTATTGATATTGAGAGTATCGATGCCTTATGTTTCGATATTTTTGAACATAACTTCCATTGCGTTTTCACATTATTACATTTTATATTCACCTAACATAAAGGGCACACATGAATTATTTCATTGATTCGCGCAATTACATAATTCGAAAACCCAAAGAAGATCGATTCTCAATACTTTCGCTAGGTCTATGATAAAATGAAATGTGTTGTACCACATTTCATCCAGTTAGGTACTTAACTAAAGTTCTAAATTTATTAGTTCTCACTTGTTTAAAATTGTTGTATAGCACGGACACATAGAGTTTAGCAACTATGAAGACCGTCGCGCGATAAAAGCTTTCAAAACGTAATCTCAAAAATACTAAATTTCCCTTCATTTCTCATTGTCAGAAATTTATTCATTTATCAGTCACGTAATAAAACAGAAAATCAATATTTAACACCGTTCAAAGTTTATGAAATTAATTTCTGATTTCGTTACTTGTTTGTTGATCTCTAGTTGCTAAACTTATGATACATTTTACGCTGATCGTAAGATTATCACAATGCAATCATTGTGATTAATTTTCACTTAAGAAGTTCATCTAGACTAGAAATAAATAAATATTCAACTTTTTCTTATCAAACAACACTTTTTCAACAATGATTAATAATGAATTGTACCTCAATGCTGCATGTGCATTCATGCCTTCAGTGTTTCTAGCATGCAATTTTCTTTCGTTCTTGTAAAGCATCTAAAATAATTCAGCAATATAAATATCGATCTTGTATGCTATGTATCGATATTTATATTTTATTAATTAATAATCTATAATTATATTAATAAATTTTAGTTTTGTTGCTTAATATTTCATTTTTAAGATTATATTGATATTTTGGATTTTTCGATAAATGAAAATAATCGCTATAAATATTTACATTAATTACATCTAATAAAAATTTAATTTAATTTTAAATTTATCGATAACAATATTTCTTCGGACGTGTATGTTTTAAGCGGGACCCTCCGTCAATAAGGTCGGGCGGAGGACTTAATGAAATTACAACATGATAAAAATACACATTTATCATTGATAATTTTCACGGGCCAATCTTTGCGAATCACAGTTTTTAACCAAAAATAGATTGACATTTATCATTGGTATGATTTTGTCATTTAAATTCAGATTGCTTTCAGTGAAACACCCTTTTGTGTTAAAAATATATATGTACGTGTATAAAATGACTAAAATGATTAGTAATAATAAACGATTGATATCTGCACAAATATTTAATATTTGCATATATTCCGCGCATTTGCCCAGAATTCCTTGAAATAAATTATTGTTTGGCTGAAATCATTTAATATAAGGAGGAACCTCCTTGTTGTTATTCATACTTTATGAATGCATATCGTATTTTATTGATATATGTGATATCATTCAAGATAAGTAATCTGACTTAAACTCCCCATAACAACTGACTTACTTAGTTTGTCGTTTGTTGTTGAATAAAATATGTCGCAATCCTAAACCGCTAGCCAAAATTCGTTGCTTTTGGTCCACAGTGTGAGGATCAGCATGTCGACACTATGGTCGTCCTGAAGCAGGAGGTGCATGATGACGCCGAAGAAGCTCTCGTGCCGACATCCATCGGATCTATTCAGAAAGTACCTTCAATTAGTGATCTCTCTGATCCTGAAGCATCTCTAGGTAAGTTGTATTTTTTTTTTTACTTTCAAAATTCGTAAAATGCCAATAGGATTAATCATACAAAAGTTTTACTGATGTTGGACATCACCAAAATCTTTGGCTCACAGAGCAATTTTTGTAATAAGTAAAAGTTTAATCAAGTCAATCTTTATTTCTATATAACATTGTTGGCTATATAAAGTTAAGGTAAATTCAGTGTGAATTAAAGGTAAACAGTGTTTGTGACGCCCCGACTTTTATGGGAATTGGGCATCATTAAAAAGTTGTAGATCGTCGAGATATTAAATGTGCGGGTTGGTCGGTAAGCAAATAGGGGAACCATCAATGAGGATGCGGCCGTTTATCCCATTGAGAATCGTACACTGCAAACGCACGCTTTATGAGCTTGCATGTATACATAATGCACAATGCGATGCTTCGTTGTAATCCCATTAAGCTCATCACAGATGATCATCACTCGCGTAATAATTGGGTCAATAATTTACATTCCTCATTAAATTTGAGACTCTTCAAATAAATCCACACGGCACGACATTGAATATTCTAATATTGAAGAGGTACATTCTAAATAACCAGCATAAAAGATTGCATTAACATAATTAATCTTTTTTGTTATGCCTTATGCCAACAATTGTTATATTGTATTATATAATATAGGCAACCAACAATACAACAATTCAATGTTTAAAATTTACAATTTGGTGCACCATGCGCCATCTCTTTTACAAAGTTCGTACTACAACTGCGGTCTTGATAGGTGCTGCCGCTTTAAACACTAACGGCTAAAATATAAACTTTATGCAATGGAAATGGTTTTACCAATACTGATAATATTTTTTACTTTAAACACAGTATAAAGGAAAAAACAATTTATTATTCGTAATTTTTTTTTATTTATATCAAGGACTATAAATCAAGACAACTTTGGTTTTTCCAACAAAACTAACGTGTAAAATAAGTTCGTGCGGCAACCTCTTGAAATTAATAAATCGTAGCTTTGCAGAAACAAAAAAAAAACTAGTTGAGCGCCACCTGCTCATCGGTGTTCTCGCTTCTTCTCGTTCTCGGGAGCAGTACAGACGTATCTTGTGCAAAGCCGCCAGCAGCTGTAACAACCAAGGACCAGACCGGTACCAAACAGAAAGTACCATGACTAGATTCATTCACATATAATCTCCGTAACACACGCACTGCTGCGGCCTTATGAATTTCGAGTCCTAAGGTGATGTTGTGATTTAGGCATAGATGTTGTCTTCGCAGGAGGAAGCAGGAGGAGCGTGGCCGCGGCGCAGAGAGTTGGGAGTCAATTGAGACTTTTATTATTAAATAGAGTGCCCGTGGCTAGGTTTTTATTGCCGGTCGTTGGCCTTTATCGCCTATCCTCCGGCAACAAATATGCTAAACATTTAGGCGCTTAGCTGAATGCTAAACCAGCTGAATACATGTAACATGTATTCCAACCCATTCCACCTATCATCGTGAGAGATAGGTGGATACTGGATGAATTTATGGCGCGAGGTGTTTTATGCGTGTAGTACTCAACGGTTTTACAACTTTATTTCATCCGAGGTTGTTATAATCATCGGTGTGGATTTCTTGATTTCTGGGTTTTACACCTGGGGGATAGCTGGGGAATGTCCAATTAAGTTTTGCGTACTTTGGTTTGGAATTAGTAAGTCTTATTGATATAGTGAAATGTGTGATATTTGTATAGTGCATTTTTGTGGTGGCTATTGCGACGATATAACAAGTCACACTGATGTGTGATTGTTGATTCAAGATGTGCCTGTCCGATGATTGTAGTTGGTGTCTGTCCCCCGTCGCATATCTATAGAGGCGGTGCTTATGCCCAGCTTTGCATTTGATGCTCGACATGGTGATGGCGATGGCCGGAAGAAGACTATAAAGTTTTAAATTGGTCGTAGATGTGTGTGTGTGTCGCGCTGTGGTGGTGGGGCTAGCCATATGTGTATGATCATGTGTGATGTGTCGTCACATCCGGTCGATGTGTGTGACAGCACGGGTTCTTCTAGTGGTGACTATGACGATACTTTTTTTATCTTGTGATGATGGGGATTGCAATAAACAAATTTATATAACACGAAACAACTTAGTTCTGATTATCATGTCGAATCGGTATATAATGAATCATTTAGGAACGTACATCAATGTTCATTAACGATGCTTTGATTCGTGCATCAAAATTATGATAACAGGTAAGCTAATTGGTAAATATGCCTATTAGTTTCTTGTTAATTACGTTGATTTACAAGTAAATTGTAGAAACTTCGTTTAGTGTATAAATAATGGGATGAAATTCATGCGTTTTAATTGTAAGTCTTCAAAATATAGTGGTTTTGTTAAATACATTTCATTTCCCCCTTATTCATATTATCTAAAACCGGAAGTGGTTACTTAATGTAATATTATCTAAACTTCTAATTTCGTAATGTTTTCAAGTCATGGAGATTAAGATTAACGCACAGTGGTCAATCATTAATGACCGGATGAAGAACTATCAATTATTATTCCCTCTTTTCACCTCTCTTCGTCAACTCCTTTTTTCTCAACTTATTGAATAATATTGTTATAATTATTACCGGTCGCTGTGCGCAAGTTTAAGTACCGTTAGAAGTCGAAGAGTTCGAACTCGTTTGGTTTTCGATTTTTTGCCTATGTGGTTCGCATTGATTCCGAATTAAAAGCGTTCGGCACAAGAGCCACGCCATTAGCCTTTGTTCAAACGTGGGGAAAGCCTCCTTCGGCGAGTGCAATTCATTAACGTATTTTTAATTAATTCCTTATCGAGTCGCTCAATCAACGTCTTAATTGACGAATCTATGGGGCCGACATGGACAGGTTGATGGTGAACGATGCCCGGGGTGGAGGTCAGTGCGCATACGTGTTGGTATCGTGATCACAAAGATCGACGAAGGTAAACCTCGCGGCATCGCCACACGGCGGCCGTTATTAGTGTGTCGTGACTTTTGATATCACGGAGACGCCCGTCGACGAAAGAAGATGTATTTTATACGGGAGCGCGCCCCCTGCGGACCCATTCGCTCCTTAGCCAGCGTGAACGATCGCCTTGTTCCACCAGCGGGCTTCAGGTGCAACAGGTTGATCCGTGTTACGTCACGTGGAGCCACGCGACCGACGTGAATCCATTCATAACCTCACCATGCCTCGAAGGTGTCCTGCGTGCGAGCGAGAGGAAAGATCATGTGACTATGGCGAGGAGATCATCTCATTATGTACAAAGTACACAAATCAAACTGGTCTTCTTTTTGATTTTCTGATCTTGGTGGTTTTGGATTTCCGGTTTTGCTTGATATTTTTCTCTAAGAAATCTATAAAACTCGAAAGGAATATAATAGATTCGTTAATCTGCTAATTGGTAGCTGATCTCGTCATATTTATTTTTATAATCAGCATTCTCAGCGGTCAATTATCACGATAATCATTAATCATAACGAAAATAATTGCAAATCTTTCTTGGACACCTGATCTTGAAGCATTTTAATTATCTGAGCATCGAGCGCATCGTGTTCAATACTTAAGTAGTTACAGCTTCTGACGACTTGAGAGTTGGTAGTAATCTCAGTAATGCAAGCAATGTCATGATTTATCTCCACGGCCCCGGCTAGTTGTAGTTGTCTTCACATTTGTTAACGCCGAGTGAATAATAATATCACGGGTAATGATGGAGCGCAGTTTTATTCAAATGAGGCTCCGGTGCGTAATGTTGATATAGAAATGAAATATGTTCCTGTGAGGTGTATAGACACATAGCCCGTTTTTTTTTTCTCACGCGATGCGAGAACAAGAATCAAAAATAAAAATTTACGTATCGCTGCAGAGATATCGACGATTTTGACTACTCCTTGATTTGCATCATTACTATTAATTTAATGCATTTGTGAGATTAATTATCGTGTTTTGTGGTCATTAGTGGTGCACGCCGGTACGACCAAGGAAAAACTTGATTCCGAATGAATGAAATAAAGTGAAAGTTTTCATCGGGTCACACAAAAAAACCCGCAATAAAATCGGATTAATTATGGTGAGCTTTAATTAGGCTTCCTTGTCTTCGAGTACTACTCATAATCAGGATGGCGAATCAGTTTTGATGGTTTCAGCAATGGTACAATTACCCTGGGAACCTTAATCTTGGTGATGAAAGGAAAGGGCCCGCAAAGTGCCTCCGAAAACGCAGAAACACGATACGTGCGTTGGGCGAATGTTGGGCCAGCAATGTTTGCGAATAAAACAAGTGTAAATGAAACTGGCCGCCAGTGGATGAGCATATTAATAAATTTAATCGGTCGTTTCCCACGATCGCATGAATGAACGACGACGTCGCCGGCGTAGTCGCGCAGTCGCATAAACGATGGATACCTGTTTCTCCAGCAGGCCTGCGTGAGAGGTCAGTATACCTGCTACCGCTGCCGTACAATCGCAATCGCCGCAAGGTGATGAATTAAAAGCGAGCAGGAAATCTCTTCGTAGGCATCGTGCACGAGTGTGTGTATTTGGTTTGCAACGAGCGGAAACCGATTTCGGATTACAATCACCCACAATGCCTATGTGCAGGCATTGATTAACTAATCCCAAACAAAATGACTTTGATCATAGAAGTCTATTTCAGACATTTTGCCGTCAAAATTGATGAAATTAACTTTCTAATTTTAAATATTTTTTGGCGCTATTTATTCTTTCTTCCAAAACTACTTCAATCTATTTTGTTATTAGGTATTGCTATAGGTTGTTTGGTAATTATATTAATTGGGAAAGTGTTATCGATTTATTATAGGTATTTGTATTAGAATAAGACTATGAAATAGATTTAATGAAGGCATGTTTATATTTACATTTGAATAAATTGAGCGAATATATAGTAATGAAAAGTTTACTACACATAGAATGATAACATAGTGATAACTAAGGTTTCACAAGCAAGATTAGGTACGGATAAATCGATTGAAAATAATATTTTGGTTTCGTTACATATCGATATTTTCCGTTTTGACATACTAGCAAACTAGTAGACGTCTGATTGTTATTCTACTAGAGTATATTGTACAACAAGTATGGGATGGTACCTCGTATGAGTTGCTTCGTCTGGGCTTGTGCTGCAATTTTACATAAGTTACATAAATAGTAAAATTAAATTATTGAATTGACATGTCTTGGGGCAATGTTTCAATCATGGGCTACCACTATTACTTCGTCACAACCGCACCGAGAGGGATTTCGACACGGATTCCATGCAAAGCAATACAACACGGCATTACTATAGGAACATTATTGCTTTGTTTTTCATAGCAAACAAGACGACCATTAAAGTTCTTAAGATATGTATGACATTTCTTAATCAAATACGAGACTGAAATGTATTTATTTCCCAACACTGTTATGTTCAGTAGTAGGTTGTGTTTATAGTATAAATAATAGTTTAAATAATAGTATAAATAATCGATTAGATTACTAAAAGTGGTTATTCTAATAAAGATAAATGAAAATAATAATAGCATTTTCTTATACTAAATAAAATAAGCTGATCCCAAAATAAACAATAAAGCGATCATAAAATTAAATGATTAAGTATATAGTTAATGATTATTTTGGTAAGTAATTATTAAATAATTCATTTTTAATCACAACATTCATTAAGCCATTGATCATCATCAACATCACGACAAAGCAATTCATGTATTTTCCAACTGTAATCTCGATTTCGTACTAAAGTTTTATCCATATCTTGATTCGCCTGGCGCTGCCATAAGCCAGCAACAGCGCGCGCGGCAGCAAACATCATAACTCGCCGAGCGTTTATTATAACACACATGCAAGAAGAACGCTCCGGCGTCATCTTCTCGCTCGCGCGTTCGCCTAGCCTAAGTGTATATTATTAAGAGCGCCGAGATGGATTATCTCTAATTATAATTGGATGTTGTTCGGCACTATGGCCGCACGGTCCAGTCTAGGCGTATAGAGATAGAGAGTGTATCTTCGACTCGCCAAACTCTTGCCACATAGACTCGACGCGCGTATATTTCATTCAGAGAGTCCCGCTCGACTTCCACCTCTTGCGCATGCGTTGTGTAATTAGTTCAAGCGCGTACATAACTACTGTGCGCTTGATTTAAGATAGCAATTTTCTCCTTTCTTGATAGTATAAATTTCTTCGGGTCGCCACCGCCAACCCAGTGCAATTGCGTTTTTATTGTTTCGACTAAGGTGGATGCGCATGCGCCAAGCGCTAATGAACCAGGAACTGAGCGCAGAAGGGTCCGCTTCGCATTAGAACGACCGATGTCCATTCGCGTGAATTAATTACAGACTTTGCACACACTCTTTTTCCTCCGCCAGCGTGCGTTTTTTGCATTTATTTGCTCAAGTCCAGATTAAATCGATTATGATAAATGTGGCTTAGCGAAGAAGTCATTGCGAGTGGCAATCGGAGACCCTAAGTGGTTAAGTGCGCCGGCGCATGCGCAATAATGTGCGCGTTTGTTGCCTTCGTTGTTGTTGCTTTTTATTTCGGCTGCATATCTGCAGCGCAAAGCTGTATTAAACGAAAATGCATAATATAATGAACTGAAAAGTACGCGAAGCGTGGCGAAGAGACAGGATGATTTTAATAAATTACAGGCTTTATTAGCGCCCATCGCGAAACGCACACGCGACGGTGTCGGGGAATCCGCCGTCTGTGCAAATAAACTCCGCGCATTTTACGCGATAAAATATATTTATACGCAATAGTCGATCGAAAAATAAAATCACCACCTGGAGTGCCAACATTTGAATCGTAAACATAATCGGTTCATCGTAAAAATCATTTTGATTGGAATGATTTATGCAGCGTTTGATTTCCTGCTGAATTACACACAAGGCGTATCAATGTTTGCTGATTGACTGATTGGCTGCCACTCGTTTTTTGTATTTTTTATATAAAATCAATTTCAATAAGGTTCGTGGCATGTAGTCTTTTCTTCTCGATTTTTATGAAATAGGGGATTCCCTATATATCTCTGACACTGAAAGTTAGGCTGTTAAAGCAATTTAATGAAAAACCTGGATAAATGGAATAATTGTATTTCCTGAAGGAATATCTTTACTTGGAACTACTTCATTCCGTGTGATTAGATTAAGTTGGGTAGATTTAGAATTGGTGAAATAAGGAGATTAGTTCAGGTTGATTTTGATTTATTTCTGTGGCGATTAGCTAAGAACAAGTGTGTACCCTATTGGAAGCGACAACATTTTAAAATTATTTCATAAGTTTTAATACCCCAAAAGCGCAATAAAAAGTTACTATGACTTACATCCTTAAATGACTTACAGCAACATCCGTTAGATGGCGCTTAAGGTCGTGGTCTGAAACATTTAATGGGATCCCCCTTTGTTAACGTTCCGTTTGCATGGCTTTGACGCTGTGTTCGAATCGAATTCGACAACATGGCGATTATTGTTCACTCTCAAATACGCCATGTTTGTGCTTGTTCAATGTTGTTTTTTCTTATGTTTACACCATAAATAGAGGCGGGGCCTGTTCCAAGCAAACGTCGAGTGTTCAGTTTTTAATTTTCATGCGCATTTTTCTGTTCGGATCCCGGTGAGTTCGCGTAATAACCAGCCTCTCTCGCGAGTTACGCTTAAGATTATCGGACGTAATTGGTGCGTTTCTGCGCTTATCTACGTCGGCTACTGTATCTTATCTGTCAAAACTGTTAAACGCTCACCCGGCGGCGCTATTTTCTCTACCTCAACGCGCGCGATCTTCGATTTGAATTTGAATCATTCGCGAGGCGAATGCAACCCGGTAGCGATTGCCTCCGTGCAACAACACCATACAGACGCACCAACTCAAAAGTGCACCGCCACCGATTATGTATTCCTTTACATGAAATCATAATAATTTTGAAAAACATTCGACCATGACAAACGGTAATTGGGTGATTTCACGTTGCAACGCATCATTACGTATCGGAAAGCGCCGGTGGGCAGTGTGTGCGCATGCGTGCAACGCCGGGCGCACGGTGGCACCCGGCTCAGCGACAACACATACCTGTTAAATGTACGACTTTAGTGCACATGCATATTACATATTAATGGTAATGTAACACGTGTGCGCCTCATCGTAGAAGAGAGGCTTCTTGCTTATTGTGGTTCCCTATCCGTGGGAAACGTGGAAAGTGAAGAAAAATTGTTTTGCAGGTGGTTTTCCAGCAAGGACATTCCATACTTGGATATGATTGAATTCAGTTGCATATTAAGAGTCCGTTATCTAAAAGTATATTTACTACAATATATTGAGAAATTGTTGATATGTTACAAGCAAAACATAGAGGCTGTGAACATTACTTTTTTTTGATAATTTGTTAACCTTGACAGGACAAATTATTTCGTAGTTGCAGTTTCCCATCGATGGAACACGCGGATAGGAAAAATTGTTTTTCAGATGGATTTGTACAATATTTAATTTTATTAGTCATCTATTTATAGTTTTAGTTTTTAAAGTGTCGATGTCAATGTCATGTTGGGAAGTTGTAGATATGTTATATGTAAAACACAGTTGTTGCAAAAGTTTTCAACTATTGGACGACCGTGACAGGATCTTTAATTAGGTTGATGTCATTCATTATTTCATTTAAAGATACCTCATTAACTTCTCGATTAAATATTCGTTGTTATTCAAATATTTCATTTTTCGTTGAAATTATTATCAAATGAGATACATATTGCCATTATAAATAAATATACAAATAGATTCTGTAACCATGATAGGACAATTGTTCTGGTACAAAAATGATCAAACTACAAGGTTCAGGACATAGGAGTATCAAATTCAAAAAATGTCTGAAAAGTCAATAGTTCTTTGTGTAAATGTAAGAATGGCTCTCCGTTGGTTTTAGATTTGAGATTGTTCCCTTGACAATATCTTCAATACTGAGAATTATTTGTGGTCACCTTGACTACGGGTGTCAGAGGTCAGACGTTTGGGTGGCGTTGGACGGTGAGAAAGGAGTGTGTATGAATGCGTATCGCGGGTGAAAAGCGAGTGCAATGAGCAACGGTTGGAAAAAAGTGCGGCAATGTCTGGGAGGCGCGGTCGCACTTATTTCGTGAAACAAGCCCGAGGCTCGGGGCACACCGTGCTTATGTGCCTGCTAGTTGGTGCTTGGTGTGTCCACCGGACCGTGGTTCCGCCGAACTGTCCTTCTTTGTACACCTTCGTTAAGAGCTCCCGCGCCAACGACGACGAACGGGCTCGATGCTCCCTTAATAACACCCCGACCCGACCCTGAGTGCGCGCCTAGTGTCTGTTGTCTTGGGGACGGGTACGTCTCGTCATTTCGCCGTCGCTTTTTTGCGCTCTGTGTACGCAACGTTGTTAATTGTCGCTTTTAATGGGTTTGCTTGTTGCTTTGTTCACAAAACTTTCAAAGTCTCCCAATACGTTGTCATTGCCTCCATGGCGTGAACCCTATTGGCGAAGGCGAAAGTTTTTCGTTGGTTTATAGTTTTCTATCTTAAAAGTTACTACATAGGACGTTAACTTTCAATTGCAAACAACAATTTATAATTACCGAAAATTGCACATTATTACATATTAATAAGATAATTGTTTCACTGGAAGTATTTAGTAGACGTATATTTTGAAAAGATGAAGGGAAGACGTTTTAATGTCAATATTTTGGTTGGGAAGACACTAAACCCACAAATTGGTTACTTCCGCATGCGAATATCTCTCAGGGGACATGAGGGTAACTATGGGAAACCCTCCACACAATTCCAACCCCAAGATAAAAACAAGATATTTTTGGAATGAGGAATTTCCAGAGTGCATGCTAATTCCGTGCCCTAATTTCACATGAAACTACAATTTCATCATGTCACTCTTCCCCTCGTCATACGTTTTTGTGGGTGGCACACCTGTATGCCGTTCCCACACTCTATGTGCCCGTCCAGGGCAAAGCCCAATAACAACCACCTGCTGAAGGACACGCTTCAGAAGATTCGCGTTTGGCGCAATTATTACTATCTTCCTACGGACATGCAGCAGTATGGGGACGATTTCTACGTCAAACCAATCTCACCTTCCAACACTCACTCGACAGTCTCGCGCAACTCTGCGCTGAATACATTTTCCGTCTAATTGGCGGTCATTGCTTTACTCAATGCATGGAATGTCTTTAATGTCCACCGTAGACCTGCAAGCGTTATCAACTGGAAAACACCGCGCTTGATTAACGCTGGTAGCGCATACGCATATGAAATAATTGCGCACTAATTATGCGCAGGTGATCCTAATAAGTATGGAGACATTGGAAGATGGAAAGACCGGTAGCTGGATGTGCTACAGTTGCTGGAACCCAGTAGCGGTGGTTTCACAATTTAAAAATATTTCGAATTTTCAAATGCATCTTTCACCGGCGCGGCGTAGATCATTGGCTAGATCATTGCGATAGCCGAATATTTACCAAAATTCTGGTTATTTCAAACTTTTTATAGTTGACTGGGAGTATTTTTGAAAAAAAAAATCATTGTATGTGGTGTTATAAAACTTGCAGAAGGTGCTCAGAGGCCCAATCGAGGGGCCCGCCGCTGTCATGCATCGCTGGCCATCGCCTCACTCTGCGTGTTGTAATGGTTATTGCATGTAAATAACGTAAATACAATAACAATGCGACCAGGCCGTGGTCCGACTGTCTGCCAGCAGCTTTTTCGAAACACTGAGTTGAACGTTATTAATCGAACTTTAGCGCTGCGAGCTCTTCCTCGATAGTTCACTATCATGTACAACTAAAGTAGGGTCTTAAGCACGCTTTTTATCATGTACATTTTATAGCGTTTTATACGTGCTTTGATAAACTCGTATTTTATGGGCGAATACACCCTGTGAGCGGTGTAAACGTTGAATTTTTCGACTTAACTCACTTATTACTAAACTAATGTAAGCTAAGACGCTACGTAAGAGCGCATATCTGCCAGCACGTAATTTGCAATTCAAATACTCGCGCACCTGCGTTTTAATTTTTCCGTGGTCGTTTTGATAGCTTTTTCAATCGGCGCGATGTTAAATCATTTTTATTCATTTGACAATGAGATGAAAGATGGCCACTCTTGAGGTTTAGTAACCTTAAAGGTTTTCGAATTATTTACTCTGCTGTTGGTTAAAGGGTTAGAATCAAGTAAGGGTGAGAAGTAATAAAGTGGCGCGACTCCGCTGTGCGATCAAGTGATTAATGCGTCGTATTGTGGCGGGTTTAATTAGCAAATCGACTCAAAGAATATACGTGCACGCGCTAAGAGGGGAATTAAGCCCGCCGGGGGTGAGCTGTCATCGCGCTGGTTCTAGCACCCCCGTTAACTACCCCCTTAACTAGGTGCCACTTATCCAGACACTATTATGACACCTTGTCTGTGCGATGCGGAGGCGAGCGATCAAAGGATGTGCTTACTGTTTACTGAGGATGTGTGCAGCACTCACAGCCTAACGGCATGAAAAATTGCATCTTGCCGGCACCGATGGCTATTTAAAATCTATTAATCTTCGCCCAACGCTGTGGTTACTGCACTTGCGTTATTGATTGTTTCCTGCGAAGATACTCGCCAAACACCTGTAATTATTGCCTGACACGGCGGCGGAGGGAGCGATGTTTTATTACTCTTCCTACGCGGAACAACGCGTTTTGTTGTCGTAAAATTTCCAGCTAACAGCGCAAAATTCGCAGCGACACAGGCCAAAACGAAATTAATTCAGCCACATGAAAATGTTTATTGTTGTCCGTATGCTTTTTTTCGAAAGTTAATTTTTGGCCACCGGATGTGCGCAGCGTAATTAAATCAAGGACAAAATTGAGCATTGTTTGGAAATGCCAAAAATACCCGCCGCGTTTCAGAGATGCGCAGATAATTTCGGTTCGATTCGGTCATGAATAATTACTGATATAAATTTTGCCATTAATCGGAGGGTTGATTTCATTGTGCTTTTATGACTCATTATATGACATTAAGGTTTATAAAATAAAGGCATATAAAATAAAAATAAAAAACTACCAACGAAACCCACAATCTTTCTTTTTTTTTGATTTTTATACTAGTTGACAAGGCGAACTTCCAAAAAACATGTTTAAGCATTCCTGAGTTGTTCCAATTCCTCCCAAGCCAGTATTGTCCTTTTTTTCGCTGCAGCGGATTTCATTGAGCGATTGGTTACTGTTTTGACAGAGGCAGAATGATTAAACATTCTTTGCGCACAGGTCACACGCTTTCACCCTCTTCGAGCACTCCGGATGTGAAGGAAAACCATTTAAACCATTTGCAGCCACGATCGGCATGCTTCCAATAATTTAAATATAAATTATGAATAAATAATTTCCAATCTCAAATACATCAGCTCAGTTTTCTCTGCTTTTACTCTAATTAAACATAAACACCATCAGTCGGTGCATAATTGAACAGTTTTAGACCCTATTCATTCTTAATCGGATCCATTTGTTTTAATATTTATTTTATTATTTTATTTATTCAACAATCTATTTCTACCACATAGTGGTGTAACGGAGTAGTAACTTTCGCCCGGTCCAATTCGGTCTCGTTACTGATGGTACTTGCTCTGAACTATTTGTGCATATGGGTGTTTTCCGGGGACCGCCGCAGCTACTTGTTGAGTGGGTAGACCAAGTGGTCACCCATCCAACTAGCTAGCTACGTCCGACGTTGCTTAACTGCAGAGATCTAACGAGCACCGAGCTCCACAACGCGGCAAGCCGCCGCTTTGTTTTTAGATATAGATTTAATTAAAATATTTGCTTTTTAATTAATTTACAATATTATTACGACTGATTGTGAGTGCGCAAGTTCGGTGAATTAGTGAATGAACTTTCTCGAACTTGGTCGTAGTACGGCGGAGTGGACGGAAACGGAAAATAGACGAAATAATTACGTCATATACGTGAGTTTTTAATGAGGTACATCCTCTCGCGTTTTCTCAATCCGCGCTGGTTACATTGACTCAGCATCTCTTGCACTCGCGTTAAAGTGGCCGCGCAGCACCGCCGTCCACTGACCAGTTTACTTTTATATCCTCTCTCGAATTCGATATTTGTTCGTTTTACGAAAATACCGAGTGGCGCGCCGCATATTAATATGTAACGAAATCCGGATAACTGTTGTCATTAGCGGACAGCCGCCAGCCGTGCTGCGAATAAAAACACTTCCTGTCTTTCGGGTGATCATCGCGGCCTGTTGGGAGGCTGCGCAGCGCGCGCGACCCGATTATTATCGACACGCGCTGAATGTTTATTCTAATTTTAATTTGCGTCAAACAGCGAAACAATCGCGAGTCGAGCGGATGCGCGCCGCTTGAATTTATTGTCTTTAGGCAGGACGCGACAGGTTATATCTTAATTATTATTGGCTATTTTGCTGGATTGTTCGTTTTTATCAAAACGAATCCATGCACCTGTTGATTTGCCACGGATTTATGAATGAAAATGTCCAGTGACACCTAGCGGTGTTGTAATGAATATACGGTAGCATTTTCTAACATTTTAATGCGCATGAGTAGTAGCGTTAATTTTTATTCATTTTTAACGATGTAGTTTACCTATTTTGAAAGTTTATTTTAAGTTATAATTAAATCTGCAGAATTACGGCACATCCTGTTGATTTGTGAGAGTTTATGAATGAACATATGCAGAGACACCTAGCAGGGTAGTAATGAATATCTTCTTTAATTTTAACGCGCAAGAGTTGTAATGTTAATTTGTCCTTACTTTTAAGCACATTTTACTTGAAATATTAATTTACAAAATACGATTAGAAAATTAAACGAAAAATACATTTGATTACCTTTTATTAAATATATCGAAGGCAGGATGTGGCATGTTAATGTTTAATTATTATTAGCACAAATCACCATCATTTGATCGCCTCAAAGGCTAGTTAGTTTTCTCTAAATTTTATTTCAAGTAATAATTAAATATGTAGAGTTAAAGCACATCCTGTTGATTTCTACTCTGATGAATGAATTTACCAAACGACAACTAGAGGTGCTAGTGTGATGCCATTATATGCGCATGTGCAATAGTGTATAATCTTATCCATGTGTTTAGTCGACCATTTACGTCTTACGAATTTGGAATATCTTCATAAATATGGAATATCTTCACTTCATGCCGTAAATGACTTTAAGAGTATCGGTAGACATACTGGTAATATTCCTCTATCCTCTGGTGCTATTTTAAAACTATCTCTATTTTAATCTTTCTAAGAAAACGTCTACTTTTTGTCTCTATTATTACGCCAAACTCACAACTAGATTAAACCCATTAATTTGGTGGTGTTCTATGAACATACACTTGTTGGTTAATTTACCACCGGATGCGGGAGATCCGCGTTGAACAGGAAAACTGCTCTTTGAAAGTTGTCAACGATTTCAGGCCGAAATTGAACACACGGCGACGGGTCATCGGGCACGAGCCGCTGTTTAATACCAATAATCAATGCTTCATGCGCCTGTTTTTTCAAAATCCACACTAATGAACAATAGGCCAAGTGGAGTTCCTTGCATTGTGTTCGACATGATTATGGCCCCGAGCATAAGCCGTCCAAGAAATGCAATTCTTCATGATAGTCGCTCTTCGCGCGGTTTTTTTTGCATCTTTTTGCAGTCAAAAGGCTTGAAACTAGAGGTGAAACTATTTCAACCTCAAGTAAGTTTAATTTAGTAATTGGTTCGCTTCGAAGCGGCTGCACGGTGCAGGTATCTGTATAAATCCAAGAGTATGTGTTAAACCGATTCGTTTTATGAGGCTAATTATACGAAATAAAGTTGCAATCGGTTGTGTTTTATGTGGTCTGAAAACTCATTTTATGTGTGCTTTAATGCCCCCCGAGAGACGAGGCGCATTTTTCGGAGAGCGTTTTACGGCGCACCACACCGTGGCACCGACGAAAAATTTCACCGCCACGAGAGAGCGATTTATTTGATTTCGATTCTATCTATTCATTACGCGTATTGTATTACGTACTTTTACGGAGAGGGACTTAACCGATTGTCGTTTACGTTCGTGGTACGGCGTGCAGAGGTCATGCGAATGAATATGCAACATAATGTTATTATATGTAGATGAGTTGATGACATTTTGCTGAACTACGCTCGCTCAGACTTGTCCATTTGATTTTGTTGTTTACTTCTGGGAATTTGTCAGTTTATCCAGGTTATTGCAATGAAATCTGGTATAACAAGCAAATTCTTAAAATCTTACTTGCTTAAAATAAAAAATTACTTTTGTGACATGTATCTTTGAACATCACCTGTTTATTCAGTTTAATACGGTGAAACCTCACATAACGAGCATAATTCGATTTAACCTCGTATTGCGAAATAG
>WSZQ02122883.1:0-45906 GCA_019419845.2 Weissflogia rhopalogaster
TTAAGCGACTTATCTACATGAAAAAAATCCTTAAAGCTCATCGATAGATATAACGGTTCAGAAAATAGAGCCTGATATCCAAACTTTTCGTATGAATTCGCCTAAATATAAGAGAATCTTATGTTTAGATGTACTTATGCAAATTATTTTCGTGCAAAAAGATGTTTATGTGCATCGAGGGATCGATAGCTGAAACGGTTCAGAAAATAGCGCGCGATATCCGAACTTTTTGCATGAATTCGCCAAAACATAAGAACAAATCGTGTTTAGATGTGCTTATACGACTTATATTTTTGAGACAATTCGTTTAAGCACATCGATAGATCGATAAGCGCAACGGTTCAGAAAATAATACGCGATATCCGAACTGTTTGCATGTATAAGCCAAAATATAAGAGAAAATCCTGTTTGGATGTGCATATATAACATATTTTTCTGCGAAAATTTGTTTATGCGCATCGATAGAGCGATTGCTGCGACGGTTCAGAAAATAACTACCGATATCCGAACTTTTGGCATTTAATCGCCAATATATACGAGACAATCAGGATTAGATGTGCTGAAAGGACTTACTTTCGTGAGAAAAGTCGTTTAAGCGCATCGAAAGATCGATAGCTGCAACGGTTCAGAAAATAACATGCGATATCCGAACTTTAGACATGTATTCGTCAAAACATTGGAGAAAATCATGTTTAGATGTGCTTAAACGACTTACTTTCGTGAGAAAATTCGTTTATGCGCATCCAGAGATCGATAGAGGCAACGGTTCAAAAAATAACACGCGATATCTGAAATATTTGCACGTATTAGCGTAAATATAAGAGACAATCATGTATAGATATGTTTAAACGTCATATTTTCGTTTATAAAGTCGTATAAGCGCATGGAGAGATCGATAGCTGCTAGGGTTCTGAAAATAACATGGGATATCCGAGCTTTTTGCATGTATTCTCCATAATATATGACAAAGTCATGTTTAGATGTACTTATACGACTTATTTTAGTGAGAAAAATAGATTAAGTATATCGAGAAGTCGATATCTGCAATGGTTCAGAAAATAACATACGATATCCGAACTTTTTTTATGTTTTTACCAAAATATGAGAGAAAATAATGTGTAGATATGCTTATACGACTTACTTAGGCGAGGAAAGTTATTTAAGCGCTTCGAGAGATCAATAGATCACTAGGTGTTCTTATACGATTTATTTCGTGAGAACGGTCGTTTATACGCATCGAGAAATCGATAGCTGCAACGGTTCAGAAAATATCAGACGATAGGCAAATTTTTTGCATGTATTCGCCAAAATATAAGAGTAAATCATGTTTAGATGTGCTTAAACGACTATTTTTCGTGAGAAACAACGTTTAAGCGCATCGGTAGATTGATAGATGCAACAGTTCAAAAAATAACACGCGATATCCGAACTTCGAATTCGCCAAAACATTGGAGAAAATCATGTTTAGATGTGCATATACGACATATTTCGTGAGAAAATTAGTTTAAGCGCATCAAGTGATCGACAAGCGCAAAGATTTAAAAAATAATACGAGATATCCGACCTTTTTACATGTATTCGCCAAAATATCAGAGAAGATCAGGTTTAGATGTGCTTAAGCGACTTATTTTCGAGCGAAAAGCATTTAAGCGCATCGAGAGATCCATAGCTGCAACAGTTCAAAAAATAACACGCGTTATCAGAACTTTTTGCATGTATTCTCCATAATATAAAAGAAAATCATGTTTAGATGTGCTTAAATGACTTATTTTCATGAGGAACCACGTATAAGCGCATCGGGAGTTGGATAGCGACAACGTTTTAGAAAATAGCACGCGATTACCAAGTTTTTTGCATGAATTCTCCAAAATATAAGAAGCAGTCATGTTTAGATGTGCTTACATGACTTATTTTCGCGCGGAAAGTTGTTTAAGCGCATCGAGAGATCGATAGCTGCAACGGTTCAGAAAATAGCACGCGATAACCAAATGTTTTGCATGTATTCGCAAAATATAAGAGAAACACGTTTAGATATGTTTAAAGGAATTGTTTTCGCGCGAAAATTTGTTTAAGTGCATCGATAGGCCGATAGCTGCAACGGTTCAAGAAATAACATGCGTTATCCGAACTTTTTGCATGTATTCGCTATAATATAAAAGAAAATCATGTTTAAAGGTGCTTTTACGACCCATTTTCGTGCGGAAAGGCGCTAAAGCGCATCGATAGATCGATAGCTGCAACGGTTCAAAAAATAACAAGCGGAATCTTAACTTTTTGCATGTATACACCAAAATATAATAGGAAATCATCTTTAGATGTGCTTGCACGACTTATTTTAGTGAGAAAATTCGTTTAAACGCATCGGGAGATCAATAGCTGCAACAGTTCAAAAAATAACACGCGTTATCAGAACTTTTTGCATGTATTCTCCATAATATAAAAGAAAATCATGTTTAGATGTGCTTAAATGACTTATTTTCATGGGAAACCACATATAAGCGCATCGGGAGTTGGATAGCGACAACGTTTTAGAAAATAGCACGCGATAACCAATTTTTTGGCATGTATTCTCCAAATATAAGAGACTCACGTTTAGATATGTTTAAACGACTTGTTTTTGCGCGAAAAATTGTTTAAGCGCATAGGGAGATCGATAGCTGCAACGGTTTAGAAAATAGCACGCGATAATCAAATTTTTTGCATGTATTCGCCAAAATATTAGCAACAGTCATGTTTAGATGTACTTACACGACTTGTTTTCGCGCGAAAAGTTTTTTAAGCGCATCGAGAGATCGATAGCTGCAACGGTTCAAAAAATAACACGCGTTATCCGAACTTTTTGCATGTATTCGCAAAATATAAGAAACAATCATGTTTAGATATGCTTAGACGATTTATTTTGGTAAGAAAAGTCGTTTAAGCGCATCGGGGGATCGATAGCTGCAACGGTTTAGATAATAGCACGCGATAATCAAATTTTTTGCATGTATTCGCCAAAATATAAGCAGCAGTCATGTTTAGATGTGCTTACACGACATGTTTTCGCGCGAAAAGTTTTTTAAGCGCATCGAGAGATCGATAGCTGCAACGGTTCAAAAAATTACATGCGTTATCCATACTTTTTGCATGGATTCGCCATAATATAAAAGAAAATCATGTTTACATGTGCTTAAACGACATATTTTCATGAGAAATCTCGTATAAACGCATCGGCAGATCGATAGCTGCAACTTTTCAGAAAATAACAAGCGGTATCTTAACTTTTTGCATGTATACAACAAAATATAATAGGAAATCATGTTTAGATGTGCTTATACGACTTATTATAGTGAGAAAAGTCGTTTAAACGCATCGGGAGATCGATAGTTGCAACGGTTGAGAAAATGGCACGCTATAACCAAATTTTTTACATGTATTCGCCAAAATATAAGAAGCAATTATGCTTAGATGTACTTCAACGACTTACTTTCGTGAGAAAATTCGTTTAAGCGCATCAAGAAATCGATAGCTGGAACGGTTCAGAAAATAAAAAGCGATATCCGAACTTTTTGCATGTATATGCCAAAATCTAAGAGAAAATCATGTTTAGATGCGTTTGAACGACTTACTGTCGTGAGAAAAGTCGTTAAAGCACATCGAGAGACCGATAGCTGCAAACGTTCAGAAAATAACAATTTTATGCATGTATTAACCAAAACATTGGAGGAAATCATGTTTAGATGTGCTTATACGGCTTATTTTCATGAGAAAAATCGTTTGAGCGCATCGGGAGATCTGTATGCGCAACGTTTCAGAAAATAAAAAAGCGACATCCGAACTGTTATGTTAGATGTGCTCATATGACATATTTTCGTGGGAAAATTCATTTAATCGCATTGAGAGATCGATAGCTGCAACGGTTCAGAGAATAACAAGCGATATCCGAAGTTTTTGCATATATTCGCCAAAATATAAGAAAAAATCATGCTTAGATGTGCTTAGATGACTTACTTTCATAAGAGAAGTCGTTTAAGCGCATCGAAACATCGATAGCTGCAACGGTTCAGAAAATAAAAAGCGATTTCCGAACTTTTTGCATGTATTCACCAGAATATAAAAGAAAGTCATGTTTAGATGTGCTTAAACGACTTACTTTCGTGAGAAAAGTCGTTTAAGCTCATTGAAAGATCGATAGCTGTAACGGTTCAGAAAGTAACATGAGATATCCTAACTTATTACATGTATTCACAAAATAATAAGAGAAAAATATGTTTAGATGTCCTTAAATGACTTATTTACCTGAAAAAAAGTCGTTTAAGCTCATCGAGAGATCGATAGCTGTAACGATTCAGAAAATAACACGCGACATGCGAACTTTAGCATGTATTCGCGAAAATATTAGAGAAAATCATGTTTAGATATATTTAAACGCCTTATTTTCGTGAATAAAGTCGGTGAAGTGCATCGAGAGATAGATAGTTGAATCGGTTCAGAAAATAACACGCGATATCTGAGCTTTTTGCACGTATTCACCAAAATATAAGACAAGATGTTTAGATGTGCTTAAACGACTTATTTTAGTGAGAAAAGCAGCTTAAGCGCATCAAGAGCAACGGTTCTGAAAATATCACGCGAAATCCGCACTTTTTGCATGTATTCGCAAATTATAAGAGAAAATAATGTTTAGATATGTTTATACGCCTTATTTTCGTGAAAAAGTCTATTAAGCATATCAAGAGTTCAATAGCTGCTCTGGTTTAGAGAATAACACGAGATATCCTAGCTTTTTGCATGTATTCGTCAATATATGACATAATCATGTTTAGACATGCTTAAACGACTTATTTTCGTGAGAAATGCTGCTTAAGCGCATCGAGAGCAACGGTTCTGCAAATATCACGCGACATCCGAACTTTTTGCATGTATCTGCGAAATTATAAGAGAAAATCCTGTTTAGATATGTTTAAACGCCTTATTTTCGTGAAAAAGTCGATTAAGCGTATTGAGAGATCAGTAGCTGCTCTGGTTTAGAGAATAAAACGAGATATCCTATCTTAGTACATGTATTCGTCAAATTATAAGAGAAAATTATGTTTAGATGTGCTTAAACGACTTATTTACGTGAAAAAAGTCGTTTCAGCTCATCGAGAGACCGATAGCTGCAACGATTCAGAAAATAATACGCGATATCCGAGCTTTTTGCATGTATTCGTGAAAATATAAGATAAAATCATATTTAGACGTGTTTATACGACTTATTTTCATGGGAAAAGTAATATAAGCACATCGAGAGATCGACAGATGCAACAGTTCAGAAAATAACATGCGATATTCGAGTTTTTTGCATGTATTGCCATAATATATCTGAGGAAATCACGTTTAGATATGTCTAAATGCATTATGTTCGTGAAAAAAGTCGTTTAAGCGCATCGAGAGATCGATAGCTGTAACGCTACAGAAAATAACATACGATAACCGAAAATTTTGCATGTACTTGCGAAAATATAAAAGAAAATCATATATAGATCTGTTTACATGCCTTATTTTCATGAATAAAGTAGTTTAGGCGCCTTGAGAGATCGATAGCTGCAACAGTTCAGAAAATAACAAGCAATATCCGAACTTTTTGGATATATTCGGCAAAATATAAGGGAAAATCATGTTTAGATGTGTATAAACGACTTACCTTGGTGAGAAGATTAATTTAGGCACATGGAGAGATCGATAGCTGCAACGGTTCAGAAAGTAACATGCGATATCCTAACTTATTACATGTATTCGCCAAATTATAAGAGAAAATTATGTTTAGATGTGCTTAAACGACTTATTTACGTGAAAAAGTCGTTGAAGCTCATCGAGAGACCGATAGCTGTAACGATTCAGAAAATAACACGTGATATCCGAGCTTTTTGCATGTATTCGTCAAAATATAAGACAAAATCATATTTAGACGTGTTTATACGACTTATTTTCATGGAAAATTAATATAAGCATATCGAGAGATCGACATCTGCAACGATTCATAAATTAACACGCGATATCAGAGTTTATGTATGTATTGCCCTAAGGTATCTGAGGAAATCAAGTATAAATATGTCTAAACGTCTTATGTTCATGAAAAAAGTAGTTTAATCGCATCGATAGGTCGATATCTGCAACAGTTTAGAAATTAACACGCGATATCTGAACTTTTTGCATGTATTAGCCAAAATACAAAAGAAAACCTTGTTTAGATGTGCTTAAACGACTTATTCTCCTGAGTAAAGGTGTTTAAGCGTATCGAGAGATCTATAGCTGCTACGGATCAGAGAATAACATGCGATAGCCTAGCACGTTGCATGTATTCGCCAACATATGACATGTATAGATGTGCTTAAACGACTTATTTTCGTGATAAAAGCCGCTTAAGCGCATCGAGAGCAACGGTTCTGAAAATATCACGCGACATCCGAACTTTTTGCATGTATTCGCGAAATTATAAGAGAAAATCATGTTTAGATATACTGTAAAGACTTATTTTCATGCGAATAGTCGTTTTGTGCATTGAGAGATCGATAGACGTAACGGCGCAGAAGATAACACGTGATTTCCGAACTTTCTGCAGGTATTTCTCAAGGTATATGAGGATATCACGCTTAGATATGTTCAAACGCCTTATTTTCGTGAATATAGACGTTTAATCGCATCGAGAGATCGATAGCTACTACGGTTCAACAAATAACACGTGATATCCGAGATTTTGCATATAAGACAAAATCTTATTTAGATGTACTTAAACTACATGTTCTCGTGAGAAAAGCCGTATAAGCAAATCGAGAGGTCGATAGCTGCAACGGTTCAGAATATAACACGTGATATCCGAGCTTTTTGCATGTATTCGCGCAACCATCAGACAAAATCATGTTTGGACATGCTTAAACGCCTTATTTTCGTGAAAAAGTTCGATTAAGCGCATCCGGAGATCGATAGCCGCAATGAATCTGAGAATAACATGCGATTTCTTAGCTCTTTGCATGTATTCTCCAAAATATAAGACAAAATCATGTTTAGATGTGCTTAAACGACTTATTTACATAGAAAAAAACGCACATCGAGAGATCGATAGACCCAGCGATGCAGAAAATAACACGGGATATCTAAACTTTTTGCATGTATTATCTAAGGTATATGAGGTATATTCCCTAAGATATAAGATCAAATCATGCTTAGATATGCTTAAACGACTTATTTTCGTGAGAAAAGTCGTTTAAGTGCATCGAGAGACCATTCGCTACAACGATTCAGAAAATAACACGCGATATCCGAACTTTCGCATATTTGCACCAAGGTATAAGAGAAAATCACGTATAGATGTGCATTAAGGACTTATTTTCGTCTAAAAAGTCATTTGAGCATATCGAGGAATCGATAGCCGCTACGGATTAGAAAATAACATGCGATATCCGAGCTGTTTGCATGTATTCGCCAAAATATAAGAGTAAATATTGTTTAGATTTGCTTAAACGACTTATTTTCATGAAAAATGTCGTTTGAGCCCATCGAGAGATCGATAGCTGCAACGGTTCAGAAAATAACACGCGATATCCGTGTTTCTGGCATGTATTCGCCAAAATATAAGACATAATGAGGTTTAGCACATCTAATATACAACTTATTTACATGAGAAAATTCATTTAAGTGCATCGAGAAGTCATTAGCTTCCACGATTCAGAAAATAACATGCGATATACGATCCTTTTGCATGCATTCGCCATAATATAAGAGAAAATCACGTATAAATGTGCATAAACGACTTATTCCTGTGAGAAAATCCGTTTAAGCGCATCAAGAGATCGATAGCTGTATTGGTTCAGAATAACTTGCGATATCCGAGCTTTTTGCATGTATTCGCGAAATTATAATAGAAAATCATGTTTAGATATGCTCAAACGACATATTTTCATGAAAAAGTTCGATTAATCGCATCGAGAGATCGATAGCTGCTACGGTTAAGAAAATAACACGCGATATCCGAGTTTCTGGCATGTATTCGCCAAAATATAAGACATAATTAGGTTTAGCACATCTAATATACAACTTATTTATATGAGAAAATTCGTTTAAGTGCATCGAGAAGTCATTAGCTTCAACGATTCAGAATGTAACACGCAATAACCGAACATTTTGCATGTATTCGCGAAATTATAAAAGAGAATCATGTGTATTGCATTTATTCCCCTTTGTTTATGTGGAAATCATGTTTAAATATGTTTAAACGCCTTATTTTCTTGAATAAAGTCGTTTAATCTCATGGAGAGATCGACAGCTGAAACGGTTCAGAAATTAAAACGCGATATCCGAACTTTTGAATATTTTCACCAAAGTATAAGAGAAAATCACATATAGATGTGCATAAAGGACATATTTTCGTCAAAAAAGTCATTTGAACATATCGAGGGATCGCCGCAACTACTCAAAAAATAACACTCGATATCCGAACATTTTATATGTATTCACCATAATATAAAAGAAAATTACGTATATATGTGCATAAACGACTTATTCCTGTGAGAAAATCCGTTTATGTGCATCCAGAGATCGATAGCAGCAACGGTTCAGAAAATAACATGCAATATCCGAGCTTTTTGCATGTATTCGCGAAATTATAAGAGAAAATCATGTTTAGATATGCTTAATCAACATATTTTCATGAAGAAGTTCGCGCAGATAATAACACGCGATATCCGAAATTTTTGCATGCGTTCCCCAAGGTACATGAGGAAATCATGTTTAGATATGTTCCAAAGCCTTATTTTTGGGAATAAAGTCGTTTAATCGCATCGAGAGATCGATAGCTGCTACGGTTCAGAAAATTACATGTGATATCCGAGTTTTTTTGCAGGTATTCGCCAAAATATAAGAGTAATTATTGTTTAGATTTGCTTAAACGACTTATTTACGTGAAAAATGTCATTTAAGCCCATCGAGAGATCGATAGCTGCAACGGTTCAGCAAATAGCACGCGATATCCGAACTTTTTGCATGTATTCGTCATAATATAAGAGAAAATTATGTATGTATGTGCCTAAACGACTTATTCCTGTGAGAAAATCCGTATAAGTGCATCCAGAGATCGATAGCTGCAACGGTTCAGAAAGTATCACGCGACATTCGAACTGTTTGCATGTATTCGCCAAAATATAAGTGAAAATCATGTTTAGATATACAGAAACGAATTATTTTCATGCGAAAGATATTTAAGCGTATCGAGAGTTCGATAGACGCAACGGCGCAGAAAATAGTACTCGATATCCGAACTTTTTGCATGTCCTCCCCAAGGTACATGAGGAAATCATGTTTAGATATATTCCATAGCCTTATTCTTGGGAATAAAGTCGTTTAATCGCATCGAGATATCGATAGCTACTGCGGTTCAGAAAATTACACGTGATATCCGAGTTTTTTTGCAGGTATTCGCCAAAATATAAGAGAAAATTACGTGTATATGTGCATAAACGACTTATTCCTGTGAGAAAATTCGTTTAAGGGCATCCAGAGATCGATAGCTGTAACGGTTCAGAAAATAACATGCGACATACGAGCTTATTGCATGTATTCGCGAAATTATAAGAGAAAATCATGTTTAGATATGCTTAATCACCATATTTTCATGAAGAAGTTCGCGCAGAAAATAACACGCAATTCCCGAAATTGTTGCATGTGTTCCCCAAGATACATGAGGAAATCATGTTTAGATATGTTCCAAAGCCTTATTTTTGGGAATAAAGTCGTTTAATCGCATCGAGAGATCGATAGCTGCTACGGTTCAGAAAATTACACGTGATATCCGCGTTTTTTTGCAGGTATTCGCCAACATATAAGAGTAAATATTGTTTAGATTTGCTTAAACGACTTATTTACGTGAAAAATATCGTTTAAGCTCATCGATAGATCGATAACTGCAACGGTTCAGCAAATAGCTCGCGATATCCGAACTTTTTACATGTATTCGTCATAATATAAGAGAAAATCACGTATAGATGTGCATAAACGAATTATTCCTGTGAGAAAATCCGTTTAAGTGCATCCAGAGATCGATAGCTGCAACGGTTCAGAAAATAACATGCGATATCCGAGCTTCTTGCATGTATTCGCGAAATTATAAGAGAAAATCATGTTTAGATATGCTTAAACGCCATATTTTCATGAAAAAGTTCGATTAATCGCATCGAGAGGTCGATAGCTGCTACAGTTTAGAAAATATCACGCGATATCCGAGATTCTTGCATGTATTCGCCAAAATATAAGACATAATAATGTTTAGCACAACTAATATACAACTTATTTTCGTGAGAAAATTCGTTTAAGCGCATTGAAAAAAACATTACCTTCCACGATTCAGAAAATAACATGCGATATCCGAACTTATAGCGTTTTTTCGCCAGAATATAACAGAAAATCATATTTAGATTTGTTGAAACCACTTTTTATCATGCGAACAGTCATTTAAGCGCATCGAGATATCGCTAGCTACAACTGTTCAGAAAATAACACGCGATATCCGAACTTTTTGCATATACTCGCCAAAATATAAGAGAAAATCATGTTTAGATGTGCTTAAAGGACATATTCTTGCGAGAAAAGTCGTTTAAGCGCATCGAGAAATTGATAGCTGCAACGATTCTGAAAATAACCCGCGATTTCCGAAATTTTTGCATATACTCGCCAAAATATAAGACATAATCATGTTTAGCACATCTAATATATAACTTATTGCTGCAACAATTCTGAAAATAACAAAATAATTGACAAAATCATGTGTAGATATGCTAATATGACTTATTATCGTGAGAAAACTGGTTTAAGCATATAGAAAGATCGTTAGCTACAGCGGTTCGGAAAAGAACACGCGATATCCGAATTTATTGCATGTATTTGCCAAAATATAAGAGAAAATCATGTTTAGATGTGCTTAAAGGACATATTCTTGTGAGAAAAGTCGTTTAAGCGCATCGAGAAATCGATAGCAGCAACGATTCTGAAAATAACACGCTATATCCGAGCTTTTTGCAAGTACTCGCCAAAATATAAGACAAAATTATGTTCAGATATGCTTAAACGACTTATTTTCGTTGTAAAAGTCGTTTAGGCTCATAGAGAGATCGACAGGTGCAACGTTTCAGAAATTAACACGCGATAGCTGTACTTTTTGCATTTATTCACGAAAATATATGAGAAAATCATGTTTAGATGTGCATAAACGACTTAATTTCGTGCAAAAAGCCGTTTAAGCTCATCGAAGGATCGATAACTGCAACGGTTTAGAAATAAACACGAGATATCCTAACATTTGCTTTTATTCGCGAAGATATAAGAGAGTCTCATGTTCAGATATGCTTAAACGCCTTATTTTCATGAAAAAAGTCGTTTATGTACATCGAGAGAACGTTAGCCGCAACGGTTCAGAAAACAACACGCGATATCCGAAATAATTGCATGTATTAGCCAAAATATAAGAGAAAATCATGTTTAGATATGCTTAAATTACTTATTTTCGTGAGAAAAGTCATTTAAGCGAATCGAGAGGTTGATATCTTCAACGGTTCAGAAAATAACATGCTGTATCCGAACTTATTGCATGTACTCGCAACAATACAAGAGAAAATCATGTTTAGATGTGCTTAAACGGCTTATTTACGTGAAAAAAATCGTTTCGGTGCATCGATAGACCGATAGCTGCTACGGTTCAGCAAATAACACGCGATATCCAAACTTTTTATTTGTAATCGCAAAAAATATAAGAGAAAATCACGTTTAGATGTGCTTAAAGGATTTATTTTCGAGAGAAAAGTTATTTAAGCGCATCGAGAGATCGATTGATGCAACGGCTCAGAAAATAACTCGCAATATCCAATCTTTTTGCAAATGTTCACCGAGGTATATGATAAAATAATATTTAGATGTGCTTAATCGACTTATTTTCGCGATAAGGGCCGTTTAAGCTCATCTAGAGATCCATAGGTGCAACGTTTCAGCAAATAACACGCGATATCCAAACTTTTTATTTGTAATCGCAAAAAATATAAGAGAAAATCACGTTTAGATGTGCTTAAAGGATTTATTTTCGAGAGAGAATTTATTTAAGCGCATCGAGAGATCAATAGATGCAACGGCTCAGAAAATAACTCGCAATATCCAGTCTTTTTGCAAATGTTCACCGAGGTATATGATAAAATAATATTTAGATGTGCTTAATCGACTTATTTCCGTGAAAAGGGCCGTTTAAGCTCATCTAGAGATCCATAGGTGCAACGGTTCAGCAAATAACACGCGATATCCAAACTTTTTATTTGTAATCGCAAAAAATATAAGAGAAAATCACGTTTAGATGTGCTTAAAGGATTTATTTTCGAGAGAAAAGTTATTTAAGCACATCGAGAGATCGAGAGCCGCAACGTTCCCGAAAATATCATGCGATATCCGAACTTATTGCATATATTCACCAAGCTATATGAGAAAATCAAGTTTAGATGTGCTGATACGACTTACTTTGGCAAAAAAGTCATTCATGCACATCTAGAAATCGAGAGCTGCTATGATTCAGAAAATAACACGCGATATCCGTGCTTTTGCTAGTATTCGCCAAAATATATGAGAAGATCATGTATAGATATGCTGAAACGACATCTTTTCATACGAAAGGTCGATTAAGCGCATCGAGAGATCGATAGCCGCTACGGTTCAGAAATTAACATGCTATATCCGGGCTTTTTGCATGTATTCACGCAAATATAAGAGAAAATCATATTTAGGTGTGATTAAACGACTAATTTTCGTGATAAAAGTCATTTAAGCGCATCGAGAGGTTGATATCTTCAACGGTTCAGAAAATAACATGCTGTATCCGAACTTATTGCATGTACTCGCTACAATATAAGCGAAAATCATGTTTAGATGTGCTTAAACGGCTTATTTACGTGAAAAAATCGTTTAGGCGCATCGATAAACCGATAGCTGCTACGGTTCACCAAATAACACGCGATATCCAAACTTTTTATTTGTAATCGCAAAAAAATATAAGAGAAAATCACGTTTAGATATGCTTAAAGGATTTATTTTCGAGAGAAAATTTATTTAAGGGAATTTAGCGAGAGATTGATAGATGCAACGGCTCAGAAAATAACTCGCAATACCCGATCTTTTTGCAAATATTCACCGAGGTATATGAATAATATTTGGATGTGCTTAATCGACTTATTTTCGCGAAAACGGCCGTTTAAGCGCATCTAGAGATCGATAGGTGCAACGGTTCAGAAAATAACACGCGATATCCGAACTTTTTTTATGTATTTGCGAAATTGTAAGTGAAAATCAGGTTTAGAAATGCTGAAACGACTTATTTGCATACCAAAATTCGTTTAAGTGCATCGAGAGATCGATAGATATAAGGGCTCGGAAAATATCAGGCGATATCATAACCTTTTACATGAATTCGCGAAATTATAAGAGAAAATCATGTTTATATATGCTTAAACGTCTTATTTTCTTGATAATAGTCGTTTAAGCTCATCGAGCGATCGATAGCTGCAACGTTTCAGTAATTTTTATTTATTTTCAACATCCTTTTTCTACCACATAGTGGTGTAAGGAAATATTAACTTTCACCCGGCCCAATCCGGTCTCGCTACTGATGGTACTGAACTTTTTTGTGCATATGGGTTTTTTCCGGGGACCGTTGCAAGCGAATCGCCCAACACGTTTCAGTAATTAACGCGCGATATCTGAACTTTTTGCATATATTCGAGAAAATATTAGACAAAGTCATGTTTGGATGTGCTTAAACGACTTACTTTCGCGAAAAAAGCCGTTTATGCATATCGACAGCGCGATAGCTGCAAAGGTTCAGCAAATAACACGCGATATCCGAAGTTTTTGCATTTATTCACGAAAATATAACAGAAAATAATGTTTAGATGTGCTTAAAGGACTTATTCTTGCGAGAAAAGTCGTTTAAGCGCATCGAGAAATCGATAGCTGCAACGATTCTGAAAATAACCCGCGATATCCGAAATTTTTGCATATACTCGCCAAAATATAAGACATAATCATGTTTAGCACATCTAATATATAACTTATTTTCGTGAGAAAATTCGTTTTAGCGCATCGAGAAATTGATAGCTGCAACAATTCTGAAAATAACAAAATAATTGACAAAATCATGGGTAGATGTGCTAATATGACTTATTTTCGTGAGAAAACTGGTTTAAGCATATAGAAAGATCGTTAGCTACAGCGGCTCGGAAAATAACACGCGATATCCGAATTTATTGCATGTATTTGCCAAAATATAAGAGAAAATCATGTGTAGACGTGCTTAAATGACATATTCTCGTGAGAAAAGACGTTCAAGCGCATCTAGAAATCGATAGCTGCTATTTCTCAGGAAATAACACGCGATATCCGTGCTGTTTGCATGTATTCGCCAAAATATAAGAGAAAATCAGGTTTAGATATGCTGCAACGTCTTATTTTCATGCGAAAAGGTCATTTAAACGCATCGAGAGATCGATGGCCGCTACGGTTCAGAAAATAACACGCGATATCCTCGCTATTTGCATGTATTCCTCAAGATATATGAGGCAATCATATTTAGTTGTGTTTAAAAGCTTTATTTTCGTGAATAATATCGTTTAAGCGCAACGAGGGATAGATAGCTGTTACAATTGAAAACATAACACGCGGTATCCGACTTTTTTTGCATGTATTTGCCAAAATATTAGGCTAAATCATGTTTAGATGTGTTTATATGACTTATCATCATGAAAAAATTAGTTTGAGCATATCGAGAGACCAATATCTGATACGATTCAGAAAGTAACACGCTATATACGAGCTTTTTGCATGTATTCGCTAAAATAATTGAGAAAATCATGTTTAGATGAGCTAAAACGACTTATTTGCGACAAAAAATGTCGCTTACGCACATCGAGAGATCGATAGCTGCAACGGTTCAGATAATAACACGTAATATCTGAACTTATTGCATGTGCTCGCCATAATATAAGGGAAAATCATGTTTAGATGCGCTTAAACGACTTATTCTCATGAGAAATTTTCCATATGTTTGCACAATTATAAGAGAATATCATGTTTGGATATGCTTAAACAACCTATTTTCATGCAAGAGATCGTTTAAGCGCATCGCGGGACCGTTAGCTGCTACGGTTCAGAAAATAATATGCGATACCCGAACCTATTCTATGAATTCGCCAAAATATAAGGGAAAATCATGTTTAGATATGCTGAAACGCCATAATTTTATACGAAAAGTCGTTTAAGCGCATCGACAGATCGATAGATGCTAGAGTTCGAAAAATAACATGCGATATCCGAACTTTTTACATGAATTCATGAAGATATGAGAGGAAATCATATTTAGATATATTTAAACGGCTAATTTTCCTGAAAAAAAATCATAAAAGCCCAACGAAATATCTATAGCTGCTACGATTCAGAAATTGACATGCGATATCCGGGCTTTTTGCATGTATTCGTCAAAATATAAGACAAAATCATTTTGATATATACTTAAATGACTAATTTTCGTGATAAAAGTCATTTGAGCTCATCGAGAGATCGATAGCTGCTACGATTTAGAAATTAACACGCGATATCCGAACTTTTTGCATGTATTCGCGAAAATATAAGAGAAAATAACATTTAGATGTGCTTAAACGAATTATTTACGTGAAAAAAGTCGTTTAAGCTCATCGAGAGATCGATAGCTGCTACGATTCAGAAATTAACATGCGATATCCGGGCTTTTTGCAGGTATTTGCCAAAATATATGAGAAAATCATGTTTAGATATGCTGAAACGACATATTTACATACGAATGGTCGATTAAGCGCATCGAGAGATCGATAGATGCAAGGGCTCAGGGAATAACACGCGATATCCGAACTTATTGCATATATTCACCAATGTTTCTGAGAAAATCATGTTTAGATGTGCTTAAACGACTTATTTACGTGTAAAAATTCGTTTAAGCGCATTGAGAGGACGATAGCTGCAATGGTTCAGATATTAACACGCCATATCTAAACTTTTTACATGTATTCGCGAAAATAAAAGACAAAATCATGTTTAGATGTTCCTAAATGATTTATTTTCGTGAGAAATGTCGTTTAAAAGGCTTATTTACGTGAAAAAAATCGTTTAAGGTGCATCGATAGACCGATAGCTGCTACGGTTCAGCAAATAACACGCGATATCCAAACTTTTTCTTTGTATTCGCAAAAAATATGAGAGAAAATCACGTTTAGACGTGCTTAAAGGATTTATTTTCGAGAGAAACCTTATATAAGCGCATCGAGAGATCAAAAGCCGCAACGTTCCCGAAAATAACTCACAAAGGTATATGAGAAAATCAAGTTTAGATGTGCTGATACAACTTACTTTGGCAAAAAGGCCATTCATGTACATCTAGAAATCGAGAGCTGCTATGATTCAGAAAATAACACGCGATATCCGTGCTTTTGCTAGTATTCGCCAAAATATATGAGAAAATTATGTTTACATATGCTGAAACGACATCTTTTCCCACGAAAGGTCGATTAAGCACATCGAGAGATCGATAGCAGCTACGGTTCAGAAATTAACATGCGATATCCGGGCTTTTTGCATGTATTCGCGAAAATATAAGAGAAAATCATATTTAGGTGTGATTAAACGACAAATTTTCGTGATAAAAGTCATTTAAGCTCATCGAGAGATCGATAGCTAGTAAGATTCAGAAATTAACACGCGATATCCGATCTTTTTGCATGTATTCGCGAAAATATAAGAGAAAATCACATTTAGATGTGCCTAAACGAATTATTTACATGAAAAAAGTCGTTTAGCTTATTTTCATGAGAAAGGTCGTTTAGGCGCATCGAGAGGTTGATATCTTGAACGGTTCAGAACATAACATGCTGTATCCGATCTTATTGCATGTACTCGCCACAATATAAGCGAAAATCATGTTTAGATGTGCTTAAACGGCTTATTTACGTAAAAAAATCGTTTAGGCGCATCGATAGACCGATAGCTGCTACGGTTCAACAAATAACACGTGATATCCAAACTTTTTATTTGTAATCGCAAAAAATATTAGAGAAAATCACGTTTAGATATGCTTAAAGGATTTATTTTCGAGAGAAAATTTATTTAAGGGAATTTAGCGAGAGATCGATAGATGCAACGGCTCAGAAAATAACTCGCAATATCCGATCTTTTTGCAAATATTCACCGAGGTATATGAATAATATTTAGATGTGCTTAATCTACATATTTTCGCAAAAAGGGCCGTTTAAGCTCATCTAGAGATCGATAGGTGCAACGGTTCAGAAAATAATACGCGATATCCGAACTTTTTTATGTATTTGCGAAATTATAAGTGAAATTCAGGTTTAGATATGCTGAAACGACTTATTTGCATACGAAAATTCGTTTAAGTGCATCGAGAGATCGATAGATATAAGGGCTCTGAAAATATCAGGCGATATCATAACTTTTACATGAATTCGCGAAATTATAAGAGAAAATCATGTTTATATATGCTTAAACGTCTTATTTTCTTGATAATAGTCGTTTAAGCTCAACGAGCGATGGATAGCTGCAACGTTTCAGTAATTAACGCGCGATATCTGAACTTTTTGCATATATTCGAGAAAATATTAGACAAAGTCATGTTTAGATGTGCTTAAACGACTTACTTTCGCGAAAAAAGCCGTTTATGTATATCGACAGCGCGATAGCTGCAACGGTTCAGAAAATAACACGCGATATCCGAAGTTTTTGCATTTATTCACGAAAATATAACAGAAAATCATGTTTAGATGTGCTTAAATGACTTATTTTCCTACAAAAATTTATTTAAAATCATCATAGGATCGATAGCTGTAACGGTTCAGAAATTAACACGCGATATCTGAACATTTGCTTTCATTCGTGAAAATATAAGAGAAAATCATGTTTAGATATGATTAAACCCCTTATTTTCGAGAAAGAAGTAGTTTAAGTGCATCGAGAGATCGAGAGCCATAACGTTCCAGAAAATAACATGCGATATTCGAACTTATTTCATATATTCACAAAGGTATATGAGAAAATCAAGTTTAGATGTGCTGATACGCCTTACTTTCGCAAAAAAAAGCCATTCATGTATATCGAGAGATCGAGAGCTGCAACGGATCAGAAAATAACACGCGATATCCGAGCTTTTTGAATGTATTCGCAAAATATGAGAGAAAATTATGTTTGGATATGCTTAAGCGCCTTATTTGCGTGACAAAAGTCGTTTAAGCGCACTAAGAGGTCGATAGCTTCAACAGTTCAGAAAATAACGCGCGATATCCGAACTTTTTGCATGTGTTCGACAAAATATAAGAGAAAATTATGTTTAGATATGTTTAATCGCCTTATTTTCGTGACAAAAGTCGTTTAAGCGCACTGAGAGGTCGATAGCTTCAACAGTTCAGAAAATAACTCGCAATATCCTATCGTTTTGCATGTATTCGAGAAACTATAACAGAAAATCATATTTAGATATGCTTAAACGCCTTATTCTCGTGTAAAACTTCGTTTAAGCGCATCGAGAGATCGATAGCTGCAACGATTCAGATAATAATACGCGATGTTTATACTTATTGCATGTGCTCGCCATAATATAAGTGAAAATCATTTAGATGCGCTTAAACGACTTATTCTCATGAGAAATTTTCCATGCATTTGCACAATTATAAGACAAAATCAAGTTTGGATATGCTTAATCAACTTATTTTCATGAAAGAGATCGTTTATGCGTATCGCGGGACCGTTAGCTGCTACGGTTCAGAAAATAATATGAGATACCTGAACTTTTTCCATGTATTCGCCAAAATATAAGAGAAAATCATGTATAGATATGCTGAAACGCCCTAATTTCATACGATAAGTCGTTTAAGTGCATCGAGAGTTCGATAGATGCTAGGGTTTGAAAAATAACATGCGATATCCGAACTTTTTACATGTATTCGCGAAAATATAAGAGAAAATCATATTTAGATGTACGTAGACGACTTATTTACATGAAAAAAGTAGTTTAAGCACATCGCTAGGTCGATAGATACAACGGTTCAGAAATTAACACACGATATCTGAACTTTATGCAGGTATTCACGAAAATATATGAGAAAATCAAGATTAGATATGCTGAAACGACATATTTTCATACGAATGGTTGATCAAGCGCATCGAGAAATCGATAGATGCAAGGGCTCTGAGAGGAACATGCGATATCCGAACTTTTTGTATGTATTCGCGAAAATATAAGAGAAAATCATATTTAGATGTACGTAAACGACTTATTTTCATGCAAAAAGTCGTTTAAGCTCATCGTGAGAACGATAGTTGCTACGATTCAAAAATTAACACTCGATATCCGAACTTTTTGTATGTATTCGCGAAAATATAAGAGTAAATCACATTTAGATGTGCTTAAACGACTTATTTACATGAAAAAATTAGTTTAAGCACATCGCTAGGTCGATAGCCGCTACGGTTCTGAAAATAACACGCGATAGCCGAGCTTCTTGCATATATTTGCCAAAATATAACACAAAATAATTTTCAGATTGATTAAAGGACATATTTTCGTGAGAGAAGTAGTTTAAGCGCATCGAGACATCGAGAGCTGCAACAATTCAGAAAATAATGTGCGATATCCGAACTTTTTGCATGTGTTTGACAAAATATAACAGAAAATCATGATTAGTTGTGCTTAAACCACATATTTACGTAAAAAAGTCATTTAGGCTCATCGAGAGATCGATAGCTGCAACTGTTAAGAAATTAACATGCGATATAAGAGCTTTTTGCATGGATTCGCCAAAATATAATACAAAAGCAATGTTTAGATATGCTCAAACGACTTATTTTCGTGAGAAAAATCATTTAGGCGTATCGAGAAATAGATAGCTGCAACGGCTCAGAAAATAACACGCAATATCCGAAGTTATTGCATGTATTCGACAAAATATAAGAGAAAATCATATTGAGATATGCTTTAACGCCTTATTTCCATGAAAAATATCATTTAAGAACATCGAGAGATCAATAGCTGCTACGATTCAGAAAATAACACGCGATATCCGAGCTTTTTGCATGTATACGCCAAAATATATGCCAAATCATGATCAAATGTACTTAAACGATTTATTTTCATGAGAAAAGTCGTATAAGTACATCGTGAGGTCGATAGCTGCAACGTTTCAGAAAATAACACGAGATATCCAAACTTATTGCATGTATTCGCCAAAATTAATGAGAAAATCGAGTTTAGATGTGCTTAAACGACTGATTTCGGTGAAAAAAATGTCATTTAGGTGCATCCAGAGATCAGTAGCTACTACGATTCAGAAAATAACACGCGATATCTACACTTTTGCATGTTTTCAGGAAAATATAGGAGAAAATCTAGTTTAGTTATACTGAAACGATTTATTTCCGTGAAAAAAGTCGCTTGAGCTCATCGTGAGATCGATAGCTTCAACAGTTCAGAAATTAACACCTGATATCCCAGCTTATTGAATGTATTCGACAAATTTTAAGAGAAAATCATGTTTAGATAAGTTTATATGCCTTATTTTCATGATAAAAGTCGTTTATGCATCGAGAGATCAATAGCTGCTACTATTCTGAAAGTAACACGCGATATCCGTGCATTTGCATGTATTTGCGAAAATATAAGAGAAAATCATGTTTAGATGTTCTTAAACGATTTATTTATGTGAAAAAATTCGTTTAAGCTCATCGAAAGAAAGATAGCTGCAACTTTTCAGAAATTAACACGCGATATCCGAGCTTATTACATGTATTCACCAAAATATAAGAGAAAATAATGTTTAGATGTGTTTAAATGACTTATTTTCGTGAGTAAAAAATTTTAAGCGCATCGAGAGATCGATAGCTGCAACGGCTCAGGAAATAACATATGTATCCGAACTTATTGCACTTATTCGCCAAAATATAAGAGAAATTCATGTTTAGATGTACATAAATGACTTATTTACGTGACAAAAGTCATTTAAGCTTATCGAAAAATCGATAGCTGCAACGTTTCAGAAATTAACACGCGATATCCGAACTTTTTGCATGTAATCAACAAGGTATAAGAAAGAATCATGTTTAAATGTACGTAAACGACTTATTTATGTGAGAAAAGTCGTTTAAGCTCATCGAGAGAAGGATAGTTGTAACGGTTCAGAAATTAACACGCGATATCTGAACTTTTTGCATGTAATCAACAAGGTATAAGAAAAAATCATGTTTAGATGTGCGTAAATGACTTATTTACGTGAGAAAAGTCGTTTAAGCTCATCGAGAGAAGGATAGCTATAATGGCACAGAAAATAACATGCGATATCCGAACTTATTGCATGTATTCACCAAAATATAAGAGAAAATCATGTTTAGATGTACATAAATGACTTATTTACGTGACAAAAGTCATTTAAGCTTATCGAAAAATCGATAGCTGCAACGTTTCAGAAATTAACACGCGATATCCGAACTTTTTGCATGTAATCAACAAGGTATAAGAAAAAATCATGTTGAGATGTCCGTAAACGACTTATTTACGTGAGAAAAGTCGTTTAAGCTCATCGAGAGAAGGATAGCTGTAACGGTTCAGAAATTAACACGCGATATCCGAACTTTTTGCATGTAATCAACAAGGTATAAGAAAAAATCATGTTTAGATGTGCGTAAACGACTTATTTACGTGTGAAAAGTCGTTTAAGCTCATCGAGAAATCGATAGCTGCAACAGTTCCGAAATTAACACGAAATATCCGAACTTTCTACGTTTTATCTGCAAAGTATACGAGAAAAACATGTTTTGAGGGGCTAAAACGAATTATTTTGTGAAATAAATATCGTTTAAGCACATCGGGAGATCGGTAACTGCCACGGTTCGGAAAATAATATACGATATCCGAGTTTTTGTATGTATTCGCTATAATATATGCAAAAATCATGCTTAGATGTACTTAAACGACATATTTACGTGAAAATAATCGTTTAAGCCCGAGAGATCGATGGCTGCTACGGTTTAGAAAATAACACGCAATATCCGAACTCTCTTCATGTTATCACTAAAGTATAAGAGAAGATCATGTTTAGATGTGCTTAAACGACTTATTTTGTGAAATAAATATCGTTTAAGCACATCGAGAGATCGATAGCTTCAACGGTTCGGTAAATAACATGCGATTTCCGAACTCTTTACATTTATTCACCGAAATATAAGAGAAAATCTAGTTTAGATGTGTTTAAACGCTTTATTTTCACGAAATAAGTCGTCGAAGCGCATCGAGAGATCGATAGCTTCAACGGTTCGGTAAATAACATGCGATTTCCGAACTTTTTACATTTATTCGACAAATATAAGAGAAAATCAAGTTTAGATGTGCATAAACGCTTTATTTTCGCGAAATAATTCGTTTAAGCTCATCGAGAGATCGATAGCTGTAACGGTTCGGAAAATAACACGCGATATCCGAACTTATTGCATGTATTCGTCTAAATATAAGACAAAATCATGTTTAGAGGTGCTTATATGATTTATTTCCGTGAAAAAATTCGTTTAAGCTCATCGAGAGAACGATAGTTGCAACGGTTCAGAAATTAACATACAATATCAGAACTTTATGCCTTCTCTTACCAAAGTTAAAAAGAAAATCATGTTTAGATGTGCCTATATGCCTTATTTTCGTGATAAAAGTCGTTTATGTGCATCGAAAGATCGATAGCTGCTACGGATCAGAAAATCGCGGTATCCGAATTTATTGCATGTATTCGCTAATTTATAAGAGAAAATAATGTCTGCTACGATTCTGAAAATTATACGCGATATCCGCGCATTTGCATGTATTCGTGAAAATATAAAAGAAAACCATGTTTAGATATGCTGAAGTGATTTCTTTTCATGCGAATAATCGTCTAAGTGCATCGAGAGATCGATAGCTGCTACGGTTCAGGAATTAACACGCGAAATCTGATCTTTTTGCATGTTATCAAAAAAGTATACAAGAAGATCATGTTTAGATGTGCTGAAACGACTTATTTTTCTGCGAAAATGAGCTCGATGAGCTTAAATGACGCTCATCGAGAAATCCATAGCTGCAACGGTTCAGAAATTAACACGCGATATCCGATCTTTTTGCATGTTATCAACAAAGTATACGAGAAGATCATGTTTAGATGTGCTTAAACGACTTATATTTGTGAGAAATGTACTTTTAGCGCATCGGGAGTTCGATAGCTGCAAGGGTTCAGAAAATAACACGCGATATCCAAATTCTTTGCATATAATCGCCAAATTGTAAGAGAAAATCATGTTTAGATGTACTTAAACGGCTTATTCACGTGAAAGAAGACGTTTATGCTCATCGAGAGATCGATAGCTGCAACGGTTCAGATTAAAATTCGCGATATTCGAACTTTTTGTATGTATGTGCGATATTATAAGAGAAAATCATGTTTAGATATACAGAGACAACATATTTTCATGCGAAATGTCGTTTAAGCGCATCGAGAGGTCGAAATATGCAACGATGCAGAAAATCATTCGCGGTATCCGAACATTTTGAATGTATTCACTAAGATGCATGAGAAAATCATGTAGATGAGCTTAAACGACTTATTTACGTGAAAAAAGTAGTTTATGCTCATCGAGATATCGATACCTGCAACGGTTCAGAAAATAACACGTGATATCCGAACGTTTTGCATATATTCGCCAAATTATAAGAGAAAATCAGGTTTAGATGTACTTTTCAACGACTACGTACTTAACGGTACTATTGCAGCTGTCGATTTCTCCATGACCTTAATCACCTTCTTTTCGCGAAAATAAATTACTTAAGCGCATCTAGATGTGACTTTCTCGTATATTATGGCGATTACATCCAACAAGTTCGGATTTCGCATGTTATTTTCTGAACCTTTCTAGCGCATCTCTCGATGCGCTTAAACGACTTTTCTCACGAAAGTAAGTCGTTTAAGCAAATCTAACCATGATTTTCTCTTATACTGTTGTGAAAACATGCAAAAAGTTCCGATATCACGTGTTATTTTCTGAACCGTGACAGCAGTCGATATCTCGATATGCTTAAACGACTTTTTTCACGAAAGTATGTCCTTTACGCATATCTAAACATGATTTTCTCTTCTATCTTGACGAATACATGCAAAAAGTTCGGATAGCACCTCTTTTTTTCTGAACCGTTGCAGCTATCGAACTCTCGTTGTGTTTAAGAGCCGATTTTCACGTTAATAAGTTGGTTATGCCCATCTAAGCTTGATTTTCTTTTTATCTTGGTGAATACATGCAAAAAGTTTAGATGTCACGTGTTATTGTCTGAATCGTTGCAGCTATCGATCTCTCGATGTATTTAAACGAATTTTTCACGAAAATATGTCGTTTAAGCACATCTAAACATGATTTTTTTGTGGTATATTGGTGAATATATGCAAAACATTCGGATATCACGTGTTATTTTCTGCACCGTTGCAGCTATCGATCTCCCGATGCGCTTAAACGATTTTTTTGACTTAAATATGTCGGTTAAGCATATCTAAACGTGATTTTCTCTTATATTTTAGTGAATACATGCAACAAGTTCGGATATCGCGTGTTATTTTCTGTACCATTGAGTTTATCGATCTTTCTATAAACATATACGACATTTTTCACGAAAATATGTCCTTTAAGCATATCTAAACATGACTCTCTTAAGATTTGGCGAATATATGGAGCAAATGAACCGTTGCAGCCATCGATCTCTTGATGTGCTTAATCGACTTCTTTCACGAAAATTAGTTATTTAAGCACATCTGAACATAATGTTCTCTTATATTTTGATGAATATATGCGGTAAATGAAACTTTGCCGCTTTCGATCGACCGATGTGCTTAAACTAGTTATTTTACGAAAATGAACCGTGGCAGCTATCGATCCCTCGATGTGCTTAAACGACTTTCTTCACGAAAATATGTCCTTTAAGCATATCAAAACATGACTCTCTTTAATTTTGTTGTATTCATGCAAAAAGCAGCTATCGGTTACTCGATGTGCTTAAATGAGGTTTTTCATGAAAATAAGTCGATTAAGTTCATCTAAATGATTTTTTCTTATATTTCCGTGAATACATGCAGAAAGATCGGATATCACGTGTTATTTGTGGAACCGTTGTAGCTATCGATCTCTCGTTGTGCTTAAATTATTTTTTCACGAAATTAAGTCATTTAAGATCATCTAAACATAATTGTTTTTTATGTTTTGTTGAATACATGCGAAAAGTTTGGATATAACGTCTTATTTCCTGAACCGTTGCAGCTATCGATCTCTCGATATGCTTAAACGAATTATTTCACGAAAATATATCGTCTTTATACATCTCAATATGATTTTAACTGAATACATGCAGAATGTATGGATATCGCGTTTTTTCGGAACCGTTGCTGATATCCATCTCTCGGTGTGCTTAAGCAACTTTTTTCACGAAAATATGTCGTTTAAGCTCATCTAAACATGATTTTCTTTTCTATTTGGCGAATACATGTAAAAAGTTCTGATATAACGTGTTATATTCTGAACCGTTGCAGCTATCGATCCCTCGATATGCCTAATCGAATTTTTTCGCGAAATCAAGTTGTTTAAGCACATCTAAATATGCTTTTCTCTTATATCCTGGCGAATATATGCAATACATGAACCGTTGCAGCTATCGATCTATCGTTGTGCGTAAACGAATTTTTTCCGGAATATAAATCGTTTAAACACATCTAATCATGATTTTCTCTTATATTCAGGCGAATACATGCACAGAGTTTGGATAACTCGTATCATTTTCTGAACTGTTGCAGCTATAGGTTTCTCGATGTGCTTAATGGACTCTTTTCGCGAAAACAAATTCTTTAAGCACATCTATATATGCTTTTCTCTTATATCTTGGCGAATGTATACAATACATGAATCATTGTAGCTATCGATCTATCGATGTACTTAAATGACTTTTTTCACGAAAATTAGTCGTTTATGCACATCTTAACATGATTTTCTTCAATATTTTTGTGAATTCATGCAAGAATTTCAAATATTACATGTTATTTTCTTAACTATTGCAGCTATCGGTTTCTCGATGTGCTTAATGGAATTTTTTCGGAAAAACAAATTGTTTAAGCACATCTATATATGCTTCTCTCTTATTCTGAACCGTTGCAACTATTGAACTCTCAATGTGCTTGAACGTTTTTTTCACGAAAATACGTGGTAATATCGCATGTTATATTCTGAACCGTTGCAGTTATCGATCTCTCATTGTGCTTAAGCCCCTTTTTTCACGTAAACAAATAGTTTAAGCACGTCTAAACATGATTTTCTCTTCTATTTTGGCGAATAAATGCAAAAAAGTTCAGATATCGCGTGCTATTTTCTGAAACATTGCAGCTATTGATTCCTCATGGTGCTTAAGCGTCTTTTTTCACGTAAACAAATCGTTTAAGATCATCTAAACATGATTTACTCTTCTATCTAGGGTAACCTATGCATAAGTTTCCGTCGGATATTACATGTTATTTTCTGAACCGTTACAGCGATCGATGTACTTAAACGACTCTTTTTACGAAAATAAATTGTATAGCATATCTAGACATGATTTTCTGTTATATTTTGGAGAATATATGCAATTCATGAACCATTGCTGCTATCGATCTATCAATGAGCTTAAACGAATTTTTTCGCTAAAATAAGTCGTTTAAACACATCCAAACATAATTTTCTCTTATGTTTTGATGAATACATGCAAAAAGTTGGGATATCACGTGTTATTTTTTGAAATGTTGCAGCTATCGATCACTCGATGTGCTTAAACGAATATCTTCACGAAAATATGTGGGTTAAGCAGATCTAAATATACTTTTCTTTTATATCTTGGCGAATATATACAATGCATGGACCTTTGCAGCTATCGATATCATGATCGCATATCTAAATATGATTTTCTCATATATTTTGGCAAATACTTGCAAATAGTTTGGATTTCGCGTGTTAGTTTGTATATCGCGTGAGATTTTCTGAACCGTTGCAGATATCGACCTCTCGTTGTGTTTAGACGACTTTCGTCACGCAAATATTTCATTTAAACATATCTAAACGTGATTTTCTGTTTTATTTTGGTGCATATATGCAAAAAGTTTGGATATCGCCTGTTATATTCGGAACCGTTGCAGCTATTGATATCTCGATGTGCTTAAACGAATTTCTTCACAATAATATGTGGGTTAAGCAGATCTAAATATACTTTTCTTTTATATCTTGGCGAATATATACAATGCATGGACCGTTGCAGCTATCGATATCATGATCGCATATCTAAATATGATTTTCTCATATATTTTGGCGAATACTTGCAAATAGTTTGGATTTCGCGTGTTAGTTTGTATATCGCGTGAGATTTTCTGAACCGTTGCAGATATCGACCTCTCGTTGTGTTTAGACGACTTTCGTCACGCAAATATTTCATTTAAACATATCTAAACGTGATTTTCTGTTTTATTTTGGTGCATATATGCAAAAAGTTTGGATATCGCCTGTTATATTCGGAACCGTTGCAGCTATTGATATCTCGATGTGCTTAAACGAATTTCTTCACGATAATATGTGGGTTAAGCAGATCTAAATATACTTTTCTCTTATACCTTGGCGAATATATGCAATACATGGACCGTTGCAGCTATCGATCTATCGATGTGCTTAAATGAGTTAATTCACGAAAATGAACCGTTGCAGCTCTCGATCTTTCGATGGGCTTAAACTTCATTTTCTGTCGAAATTAAGTCGTTTATGCTTACATAAACATGATTTTCTTTTAATATTTTGGCGAATAATGCAAAAACATCGGATTTCGCGTGTAATTTTTTGAACCGTTCAAGATAGCGATCTATCGATGTGCCTAAACGACTTTTTCCACGAAAATAAGTCGTTTCAGCACATCTGAACATGATTTTCTTTTACATTTTGGAAAATAGATGCAAAATGTTTGGATTTCGCGTGTTAATTTCTGAACTATTGCAGCTATCAATCTCACGATGTATTTAATCGACTTATTTTTGCGAAAATAAGCTGTTTAGGCACATCTAAATAGGTTTTTCTGTTATATCTTGCAAAATAAATGCAATACATGAACCGTTGCAGCTATCGATCTCTTGATCGTATATCTATACATGATTTTCTCATCTATTTTGGCGAATACATGCAAATAGTTTGGATTTCGCGTATTAGTTTGTATATCGCGTGAGATTTTCTGAACCGTTGCAGATGTCGATCTCTCGATGTGTTTAGACGACTTTCTTCACGTAAATATTTCATTTAAACACACCTCAGCGTGGTTTTCTATTTTATTTTGGTGCATATATGCAACAAGTTTGGGTATCGTCTGTTATTTTGGGAACCGTTGCAGCTATCGATATCTCGATGTTTTTAAACGACAATTTGTATCGAAATTAAGTCGTTTATGCTCATCTAAACATTATTTTCTCTTATATTTTGGCGAATAAATGCAAAAAGTTCGGATTTCGCGTGTTATTTTCTGAACTATTGCAGTTATCGACCTCACGATGTATTTAATCGAATTTTTTTGCGAAAATAAGTTGCCAAAGCACATCTATATATAATTTTCTATTATATCTTGGTGAGTATATGCAATAAAAAAACCTTTGAAGCCATCGATCTATCGATGTGCTTAATGACTTTTTTCTCGAAAATATGTCGGTTAAGCACATCTAAACGTGATTTTCTCTCACATTTTGGCGAATATATGCAAAAAGTTTGGATATCGCGTGTTAGTTTCGGAACCGTTGCAGCTATTTATCTCTCGATGTGCTTAATGACTTTTTTCTCGAAAATAAGTCATTTATACACATCTAAACATGATTTTCTCTTATATTTTGGCGAATACATGCAAAGATCGTTCTCTCGATGTGCGTAATCCATTTTGTTCGTGAAAACAAGTTGTTTAAACACATCTAAACTTGCTCTTCTCTTATATTTTGGAGAATGTATGCTATACGTTAACTGTTGCAGCTATCGATCTATCGATGTGCTTAAATGAGTTTTTTTCAAGAAAATGAACCGTTTCAGCTATTGATCTCTCGGTTTATCTAACGGACTTTTTTCACGAAAATAAATCATATAAACATATTTAACCATGATTATCACTACTATTTTGGCGAATACTTTCAATGAGTTCGGATATCGCGAGTTAATTACAGAACCATTGTAGCTATCAATCTCTCGTTGTGCCTAAGGGACCTTTTTCACGAGAGTGAGGCATTTATTCTCATGCAAACATTATTTTCTCTTCTATCTAGGCGAATACATGCAAAAAGTTCAGATATCGTGTGTTATTTTCTTAACTATTGCAGCTATCGAGCATATCCAAATATGCTTTTCTATTATATGTTGGCGAATATATGGAATACGTGAACCATTGCAGCTGTCAATCTATCGATGTACCTAAATGAGTTTTTTTCACGAAAATAAGTCGTTTTCACACATCTAAACATGATTTTCTGTTATATTTCAGCGAATATATGCAAAAAGTTCCGATTTCGCCTGTTGTTTTCTGAACCGTTGCAGCTGTCGATATCTCGATGCGCTTAAATGAATTTTTGCACGAAAATAAGTGTTTTGAATGCATCTAAACATGAATTTCCCTTATATTTTGGCGAATACCTGCATAAAGTTTGGATATCGCGTGTTATTTTCGGAACCATTGCAGCTCTCTCTGGATTTGCTTCAACGATTTTTTCTTGAACATTCGTCGTTTAAGCACATCTAGTAATGACTTACTCGTTTGGTGAATGCATGCAAAAAGTTCGGATAACGCATATTATTTTCTAGACCTGTGCAGCTATCGATATCTCGATATGCTTAATCGACTTTATTCAGGAAAAGAAGTTGTTTACGCACATCTAGACATACTTTTCTCTTATATTTTGGCAAATATATGCAATACATGAACCGTTGTATCTATCGATCTATCGATGTATTTAAACGACTGTTTTCACGAAAATAAGTCATATGAGCTTATCTAAACATGATTTTTTCTTGAATTTTGAACCGTTTCAGCTGTCGATTCGTCGTTGTGCTTAAGCGACATTATTCTCGAAAATAAGTCGTTTAAGCTCATCTAAACGTGATTTCTCTTCTATTTTGGCAAATACATGCAAAAAGATCAGATGTCACGTATTATTTTCTAAACCGTTGCTACTATCGATCTATCGATGTGCTTAAACGATTTTTTTTTCACGAAAATATGTCGTTTAAGCATATCTAAACACGATTTGCTCTTATATATTGGCGAATATAAGCAATACATGAACCGTTGCAGCTATCGGTCTGTCAATGTGCTTAAATGACTTTTTTCATGAAGATAAGTCGTTTCAGCACGTCTAAACATGATTTTCTCTTATATTTTGACGAATTCATGCAAAAAGTTCGGATTTCGCGTGATATTTTCTGAACCGTTCCCGCTATCGTTCTCTTGATGGGCTTAAATAACCTATTTCACGAAAATATGTCGTTTATGCACTTCGAATCATGATTTTCTCTTATATTTTGGCGAACACATGCAAAAAATTGGGATAGCGCATAATATTTTCTGAACTGTTGCTGCAATCGATCTCTTGATGTACTTAATCGGCTTTTTCCATGAAAATAAGTTGTTTAAGCATATCGAAACATGCTTTTCTCTTATATTTTATGCATTATACTTATATTATATGCAAAACATGAATCGTTGCAGCTATCGATCTACCCTTGTGCTGAAGCGTCTATTTTTCACGCAAATATATCGTATACACATATCTAAACATGATTTTCTAGTTAGTATATCACGTGAGATTTTCTTTTTTCGCGTAAATATGTCGTGTAGACACATCTAAACATGATTTTCTCTTTTATTTTGGTGCATACATGTAAAAAGGTCGGATATCGTGTGTTATTTTCGGAGCCGTTGCAGGTATCGATCTCTCGATGTGCGTAAGCGACATTTTTTGTCGCAAATAAGTCGTTTTAGTTCATCTAAACATGATTTTCTCTTATATTTTGACGAATATATGTAAAAAGCTCGGATATCGCGTTTTAATTTCGGAACCGTTGTAGTTCTCGATATGCTTAAATGCCTTTTTTTGGAAAATAAGTTATTTAAGCTTATCTATGCATGATTTCCTCTTATATTTTGGGAACTGTTGCGTATGCGACTATCAAGTTATTAAATCAAGTTATTAAATTCCGTCGTACAGGAATGTGGACAAGGGGCACTTATCACAAAAAATCCTCAACAATGTTGTTCACTAAAATATTGAAGGATTTACATATAAGGACCATGAAATAAAATTAATAAATACCACTTTGTGTGTAGAATCTAAATATTTAATTGTTAATTGATTCAACTATCTGGCCCTATGTAGAGATCTGATTCAAGGCTTCTAGCGAAGAACTCCATATATCAATGATAAAGGCAATGAGTAAAATGCTGAATTGGCAAATTCCTGAGCGCCTGGTGTAGAACGGTCCAGAACATTCTAGAATTTTCGGTTGCGCGCGAATTGTCTGCAACTGAGCGTCACCTAGTAGCTGGAGACTTAGTTCAAATTGTAAACACGCTAAGTAGGAGTTTAGGTCGGGGAAGACACCGATGACCCATATAATGTAAAAAATCCTTCGGTCAACATTGGAAATCAGTGCGGGACAGTTAAGGCCTCGAGTTTAGTAGTTAACAATAAGTGTCCAACTGCCCGGGTGTCTGAAGTATCCAGAATTCGTCATCCTTTAAAGAGATGCCAGTCATTTATTGGTGAGTCTTTTGTAAGGTTCACATCTCTGTTACTTTGCTTATATTCTTGTTACCGTGAATATATATTCGTTATGAAAAATATTCCGCTAATCCTTATTTTATCATTGTTATGCTAATCGTTCATAACCGGTCCATTACGCTAGCTGCCAAGCGAATCTGATCTAAGATCAGTAGAAGATCAATAGCAAATCCTCAACGCGGGATACCCCCACACACACCCGCAGCGTGACAATTTATGGAGGCGCCGTGTTTTCTAGGACCACGGACTCAATTTGGGCACGTATTGTTCACTTTCTGTGAAGTCCTTCGGCGTGCATCCTCGTCATTTACGATTCGTCCCCAGTCATCTCACCAATCACCCATTCCCCACGGGTGCAACAAAGGTAGGGAGGATTGTCCCTTTCTCGATTTTCACGCGCTATTATTATCCGTCGGTAAATCACAAACAACTCGGATTGCGGTATTCTTACGTTTTCTTTCAACGCAAGGCATATCAACGTATATTTTATTTTTTTGGGGTCGCAATAATAGTCAGTTTGATCGTTATTATCGACGAGTGGAAAAAACAGATTTTGCTTTATTTTCCTTACCATTTTTATTTTTCTGTCTAGTATTTAAATTATTAAGAATATTGTTTTGGAAACTATATTTATTGTCTTGGAATTTTTTTAAATTTTGTTGTTAAAAGTTATGTCATTTATTTTAATTAATTTTGAAATAATATCCTGTTTGTTTCTCTTGTTTTATAAGCTGTAAAGTATTGAGGCAAATTTAAGACTCAAAATTTTGCTAATTTGGTCATGAATATTATGACAGAGAAGGGAACAAAATAAGAGATTCCACAGAGAATTGATCGTCCGATTACAAGTAGTTCGTCAAATTTAAAAATCAATCTTTAAAGAGCGACAACAGAAAGAACTTAAACTTAAAATTAGAACAAAGAACCGATAACGACGATTTTGAACATCCTCAGTTAGTAGACACAAAAACAGCCGATCGGGTAGACTTTGAACTATTCGGAGATAGAGAATTACATCCTCCAGAGTTAGCTACCAATTCGAATAAATTAGAAATTGTTCAGAATTTACCGGTAGGGCCATATATCCCTAATAAGTCCGATTGAGAGGACGAGAAAACAGAAGAGGATACCCCAGAAAAAGGAAGTACAACAGACATTGCACGTTGTATCGTTAATTAACTAGTTTACAATTCTTTCCTTAACGCTTCGAATACAATTTGTAGCTCTATAAAGATAGAAGAAGCAGGGAGAGAAGTACTAAAATAACTAAATCAGATACCCGTAGATCACTTATACGTAATTTTCATAACTCACCGCTAGGATTGTCATGTCTTACTATAGCAAATACGGCGACTGTGAAATTAGTGGATGATAAAATCACCGAATCAACAGATTTACAAGCTATACCGATAATACCTTCTACAAAAATTAATAGAGGAAAAAAATATTTACATTTGTACCAGAAGTTTCTGAACGGGTAGATCGTAATAAGTGACCTTCTACAAAATAACACTATAATGACTCGAGCACCCCTTATACCAAAATATAGCGATCCAATCAATTTTAATCCCGTAAGAACAGTTATATCTACATTTTTAAAGATTTACGAACACAGCGTCGACCAGGATTGTTGGTCGGTAGACTTAAAAATACATTTTCTAGGCAATTCACTACAACACACTACACAAAATGGTGCAAAATCTTGGAATGAAGTAAAAAACTATTTAAAAGAACGTTTTGCAGGTTCGATTGGTAGTACATATTTCAAATTAGATGCCAGAGAACAGGCGGAGGACATAAGTACCCTTACGTTTTATTTCGATATCCTTGAACTCTGTGATGAAGTAGATCCACAAATGCCGGTTCAAATGATATACCATTACGTTAAATTATAAATAGATCCAGAATTATTGACCTGTTTGCATTTACTCGGTAACCACGTTAAAATACGTGAAGAAATAGAAGGAGTCATTTGGACTCTTGATGGTATGCACCAGGATAATAACTGGAAAAAAAGAGTAAGAAAATTAACCGATTTAGTCGGAAGTATTTTAATTGCAGATACAAGTCGTCGAAGAAAATTTTCTGAATATCCACCACGTCCAGGTTATATACATAACATGCGAAATTGGAATGGTAGAGTGCAATGTTATCGTTGTGGTAGGGTCGGTTATTATTCTTGTATATGCTGTATTGACTTAAAAAGCGATTCTCGCGATAGGGGGTATGATAATCGTATGTCTAGAGGAGGTCGCCGTTCGTCATTTAGCGGAAATAAGGGAGGATATAGTAGAAACTCCGTACAAGAAGGCAAAAGCCGCTCGAACAGTCCACATCCAGATATACGCGTAAATCTTTCGTCTAGTAACAACGCATCAGTCAGTGGCGGCCAAATTGGAATTATGACCCACGTTATTGATTTGCGAGAAGTTAGAAATATGAATATGCAAAAAGCTGAGTCTTCACTGTAAAAAGCCCTAGGAGGGCATAAAGTAAAATCATTAGAAATAGTAAAGGGAAAATTAACATTGGCAGAAACAGAATTTGGCCCAGAAGCAATTGTAATATAAAGATGTCCTCATCCAATGATTTTAGGAATGAAATTATGAGAAAAAAACAATGCTTATATTGATTTATACAGAAATATTATTAAATTGCATCTAATTCCAGGAAAAGAAATATTACTGAATATTAAAGAAATAAATAATGAGAACTTAAAAGAATATAATGCGTTTCTAGATGATGAAATTATTATATCAGTAAATATCGATACTTTAATAAAACCAGGAGTAACAAAAGAAATTCCAGTTACGTGGTCTCCAAATATTGAATTGGGAAAGTGTATTTTATATAAATTGTACGTTAATAAACAGTTTATGCTTAAAAATGGACTATATATTAGTAATCGATTATGATGTTCGTTTGATACCGTATCGCATATTTAAATGCACAAGATAGGCTCGCTGAAATTATGTAGACTGGAGAAAATAATTAGTATAATAAAAACAGGTACAGAATTACAAACATTGCAGAATACTGATTATGCAATAATTTGAGAATTAATGAACGTAAGGAGTTAATAGATTTGATTAATAGAGACAGGGATGTTTTTGCCCATTTCGGCTATAGTCTTACAGCCAAAATGAGCTACACCGATAGAATTAAACATGTTATTAGTGTGAAGGAAATTTCCCTATAAAAATGAAGTCGTAAAGAGTGTCGCAAAAAGAACGAGAAATCATCGACGGGCAGGCTAATGAGATGGTAATGCATGGCGTGATTAGACCTAGTTCTAGACCTAGACCTTGGGTTTCTCCGATTGTTTTACTAAAGAAAAAGGATGGTAAAATAGGATTCTGCGTTGATTACAGAAAGTTAAACTCAATCACTCGTAATGATTGTTATCCGATTCCGAATATAGATGACATTTTCACGTATGTTGGAAACTCTGAATATTCGACATTAGATTTATTTACTGGTTATTGTCAGGTTGGTATAAGAGATGATTGTAAAGCATTTACTAGTTTTGTTCTTAGCGGAGGCAGATTTTATGTAATCTATAATCTACCTTTCGGTTTATGTAGTGCCCCTGCTACATTCCAAATATTAGTTGATGACATCTTTCGAGATCTTAAATGAAAGGAATTGTTACTTTACCTGGATGATATTGTTGTTTCCAAAACTCTGAATGAGCATGTTGATCGATTACGATATGTGTTTAATAGATTACGTTTAGTAGGACATACTTTGAAACCTAGTAAATATTCATTTGTACAACATAAAGTAGAATTATTAGGACACAAAGTCTCAGGTAAAAGCTTTGCACCTTGCAAGGACAAACTAAGAGCAATTAGCGATTTTCCAGTTTGGTCATCAGGTAAACAAAAGCAGAGTTTACTAGTTCTTTGTAATTATTACAGAAAATTTAATAAGAACTTTTCGTTAATAGCACGACCATTATATGAGGCTACAAAGGAAAATTTAAAATATGCTTGGAACAAAAAACTTCAAATCGCATTTGAAAAATTAAAACAGGTCTTCACTACCCCACCGGTCTTATCATATTTTATCAGTAAATTATTAACAGTATTACACGTCGATGCACTGCATATTGGCATCAGAGCTATTTTATTACAACCAGATGATGATGGAAATAAACATCCTATCGCGTATATATCCAGATCTTTAACAAAATCAGAATAGAATCAAGGAATTGCTGAACTACAAGCTTTAGGCGTTGTTTGGAGTTTGGGATATTTAAGACATCTAATTTATGGTAGACCTGTCAAGATATTTACAGATCATGCAGCTATTTGTTATTTGATAAACGTAAAGAATCCAGCAGGTAGATTAGCACGATGGGACATTAAATTGGCAGAATACGATTATACAATAGAATACAAACGCGGCAAAATAAATACGGACGCTAACGCGTTGTCTAGAAATCCTGTTAGGGAAGGTAATATTTGTGATGAAATTGAATCTAACGAGATACCAACATACGCGCTTAATATTGAGTCACCAGCAGAGTTACAACGCACTGACAAACGCCTATAGGAACTTATTAAAGCATTGGAGAAACCAGACAATAGTCCTATCGATGTTGTCAGACGCGCTAAAGCATTCATCATCAGGGATCACATTTTATATAACAAAAATAGAGCATTAGGAGGCGATGATCTCTTGGTCATTGTACCTACTTGCCTAGTAAATGAAGTGGTATTTTCTAACCATAGAGATCCCATCGTAGGACATCTTGCGTTTACCAAGACTTTATATAATGTTAAAATGCAGTTGTATAGGGCCGGATTACAAAGAGATGTTGCTAAATTTGTTAATGGTTGTCATGATTGTCAGGCTAGAAAAAGTCAGGACAATCGTTTACCACTCGGGTTATTAAAAACTATCGCCGTAGGACGACCATTTGAAAGTAGGAATTGATATAATTGGACCATCTTGTATTACGCAAAGAAGAAAAATGGTTATAGTGGTCGCCACAGATTATGCAATTAGATTGGTGGAAGAGAAAGCTGTAACGAATCAAACAGCCGAACACATCGCTTTAATCATGTCGGAAAATATTATTTGCCGACATGGATATGCTGTCGAGTTTTTAACCGATAGAGGTACGAACTTTCACTCGGAATTAGTAAACGATTTATGTAAAATAATGGGATCCAATAATTTATTCCCTACGAGCTACTATCCTCAGGGTAATGGATTAACAGAGAGATGCAACCAAACATTTAAAATTATGTTGCCAATGTATACTAATACTGCTCAGACCGATTTATATTTATATACCCAATGTTGTGTTTGGTTATAATACCTCAAGACATGATACTACCCAAATGTTGTCCTATATGTTGGTGTACGGACTAGAGCCAATTGAAGCAACAGCAGTAAGGTTGGACTTGCTGATAGAAAGTCGAGATATTATTGAAATTATAGAGCGAGCCTTAAATGCGCGAAGTATAGCCGTTGATAAAATAGGAGATAAACAAAGATTAAATACGATATGATGAAAAGCATAGAGTTGTGGAGTTTTTACCTGGTGATAAAGTTAAAATATTTACACCTATAAAAAAGTAGAAAGAAGTGAAAAATTATTACCACGATATTTCGAACCTTATGAGATATTAGAAAAAAAGAGAGATGTAGATTAAATTTATGATCCATGGATTTCGTGTCATGCAGAAGAAAAGGTGATCGATGAAGAATCTAATTAAATTGCCGGTAGAAACGTATACTGCAAATTTTCTTCCTTTTTGATGAATAAGAGTATGGCACGCAATATATTTATTTCCTCTTGATCTTGCTTACTAATTTGTTTTGAAAAATTAAGACTATTATCAGCTGCCCACGCCCTGCTCTTAACTCAAAATACTTCCGTACACGTCGCGACATTGATACCACCTATAAACAATACTCAGTTACTTGAGTACCTGTTGTTAGTTCAGATTTTTTTTTGTTTTGCGTGTGTCTGTTTTGTTTGTTTAAATATAGGAAGAACTTAACCATGCCTTGCAAATGCTGCCAAGTCGATCAGCGGGTGGAGAACTACCGATCGAGTTTAATACCATGGACATTGGTGATGTGGGAGTGTTGACGCTATCGAGGGGTGATCAGTTCAGAGTGCAAGCCCTAGCCGCTAAAGAGACTTAGACACATGGTCGTCATAGTTTTAGCCAAGGACAGCGAGGTGTAAATTAAAATAGGTTTTACGCTGTCAGGTTCTCGTGTAAGGCTCTATAGCTCGTGCTCTTCATGGTACGTCTTGATCATTACTGGGTGAACGATGCTGGTAGGCATGCAACATTTTTTGTATTTATTATTTCTTTATAATGATTTTTCGTTACGCCGCCAGATCGTTGAGTATACAATGCGCATTGTTAAAATAGCCTCACAGGGCTAATACGAGGCCCTCTCATGGATTACCCAATAATGCCTAAGAATGGAGACCGTTAGCATACCCGCTGAATATCTCTAATCAAGAGTAGAGAGAGAGAGACTAATTGGAAAACTACTGTTGATTCTACCTTCCAGTATCGACAACGTGACCTATATGCAACTCGGGTATGCATCCTAATCCTAAGCATCCCACTTCAAGAATTTTAAGTACTTCCACCGAGGGACACCGAGAAAAATATGTCCTCCTGATCAGATGTGATAAAGACATATTAGTGAACTAGAAGTGACGTGACCATAATAGTAGTAAAACTTATTTCTATAAGAATGAACATGTAGGGTGATCACCATTGATGAATGCCTAACAAAATTAATTTTCCAAAATTTTTATTTTCGTGGCCAAGGCTTAATCGCTTGCCACAGCGATTTTCCTGGACCAAAGGTAACGTCTCGTATGCGACTATCAAGTTATTAAATCCATATATTCACGTCGTACAGGAATGTGCACAAGGGGCACTTCTCACGAAGAAGCCTCAATAATGTTGTTCACTAAGATATAAAAGGAATCACATATAAGTTTCAATGATTCCACTCAGAGCCGTAGGACCATGAAATAAAATTAATACCACTTTGTGTGTAGAATCTCAACGCCGTCATAAGCACAATATCCCTTGAGATTAAGAAAATATTTAATTGTTAATTGATTCAACTATCTGATCCTACGTAGATGTCTGATTCAAGGCTGCTAGCAAAGAACTCCAGGTGTCTATGCTAAAGGCAATGAGTAAAATGATGTATTAGCAAATTCCTGAGCGCCTTGCTAGAACGTTCCGGAACCTTCTAGAATTTTAGTTTAACTACAACTGGGCGTTAGTAGGAGATTTAGTAGGAGAAGACCCCTATGACCCATATAATGTAAGCGGCGCATAGTCGCGGAGCAGTTGGTACGGAATCCTACGGTCAACATTGAAAATCACTGCGGAACAGTTAGGCCGTCGAGTTTAGTATTTAACAATAGTTTAGTGTTCAACTGCCCGGGTGTCTGAAGTATCTAGAATTCGTCATCCTTTATAAAGATACTTTTCATTTATTGGTGAGTCTTTTGTAATGTTCACATCTCTGTATCTTTGCCTATTTCGTGTTATCTTGAATATATAATCGTTATGAAACATATTCCGCTCGGCATCATTTTACCATTGCTATGCCAATCGATCTTAACAGGTCCGTCACGCTAGCTGCCATGCGAATCCCCCACTTTATCTAGGTTCAGGAGAAAGTTTCCTGCTCAGTAGCAAATCCTCAACGCGGGATACCAACACACACACTCACAGCGTGGCAGAATACCTGCAAAAAGCTCGGATATCACGTGTTATTTTCTGAACAGTTACAGCTAGCGATCTCTAGATGTGCTTAAACGACTTTCTTCATGCAAATATGTGAGTACAGCATATCTAAACGTGATTTTCTCATATATTTTGGCGAATACATGCAAAAAGTTCGGATAGCGCGTTTTATTATCAGAACCGTTGCCGGTATCGATCTCTCGATGAGCATAAACAACCTATTTCAAGAAAATATGTCGTTTATGCACATCGAATCATGATTTTCTTTTATATTTTGGCAAAAACATGCAAAAAGTTCGGATTTCGGGTGTTATTTTATGAACGGTTTCAGCTATCGATCTCTCGATGATCTTAATCAACTATTTTAACGATCAAATGTCAATTAAGCACATCTAAACGTTATTTTCTCTTATATCTTAGCGAACATATGCAATGCCTGAAGTTCGGATATCGCGTGTTATTTTCTGAACTGTTGCTGCTATCGATTACTAGATGTGCTTAACCGACTTTTTTCACGATAATATGTCGTTTAAGGACACCTAAACATACTTTTCTCTTATATTTTGTTGAATATATACTATATATGAACCGTTGCAGTTATCAATCTATCGACGTACTTATACGACTTTCGTCACGATAATCAGTCGTTTAAGCGTAACTAAACGTTGCGATATCGCGTGTTATCTTCTTAACCGTAGCAGCTATCGATTTCTTGATGTGCCTAAATGATTTTTTTCACGAAAATAAGTCGCTTAAGCATATCTAACCATTACTCCCTGTTATAATTTGGCGAATACATGCAAAAAGATCGGATTTCGCGTGTTATTTTCTGAATCGTTACCGCCATCGATATCACGATGAGGTTAAACAACCTATATCATAAAAATATGTCGTTTATGTACATGGAAACATGAATTTCTCTTATATTTTGGAGAATACATACAAAAAGTTCGGATTTCGGGTGTTATTTTCTGAACCGTTGCAGCTATCGATCTCTCGATGTTCTTAGTCGACTATTTATACGAACTTAAGTCATTTAAGCGCATCTAAACATGATTTTCTCTTATATCTTGGCGAATACATTCAAAAAGTTCGGATTTCGGGTGTTATTTTCTGAACCGTCGCACCTATCTATCTTTCGAGGAGCTTCAATGATTTTTTTCACGAAAATAAGTCCTTTAAGCACATATAAACATAATTTTCCCTTAAATTTTTGTGAATACCTGCAAAAAGTTCGGATATCGCGTGTTATTTTCGGAACTTTGCAGCTATGTGTTTAAACTACTTTTTTTTTTTCTTGAAAATACGTCATTTAAGCACATCTAAACATACTTTTCTCTTATATTTTGGCAAATCTATGCAATACATGAATCGATGCAGCTATCGATGTCTCGATGGGGTTAAACAATTGGTTTCACGAACATAAGTCGTATAAGCATATCTAAACATAATTTTCTCCTCTATTTTGGCGAATTTATGTGACGGGACTTGGGTGGAGAGGTTTGTGAGATGGGATTTGCGAGGTGGGATTTGTGAGGTGGGATTTGAGAGATGGGATTTGGGAGATGGGATTTGTGAGATGGGATTTATGAAGTGGGATTTGGGAGATTGGGTTTGGGAGATGGGAATTGGGAGGCGGGATTTGGGAGATGGAATTTGTGAGGTGGGATTTGTGAGATGGGATTTGTGAGATGGGATTTGGGAGGTGGGATTTGTGAGATGGGATTTGGGAGATGGGATTTGGGAGATGGGATTTGGGAGATGGGATTTGGGAGGTGGGATTTGTGAGATGGGATTTCGGAGATGGGATTTGCGAGATGGGATTTGGAAGGTGGAACTTGTGACATGCAAAAAGTTCGGATGTCGCGCATTATTTTCTGAACCGTTGCAGCTATCCATCCCTCGATGTTCTTAATCGACTATTTTCACGAAAATAAGTCGTTCAAGCACATGTAAACATGATTTCCTTTTATATTTTGACGAATACATAATAACACATACAAACAGTTCGGATTTCGAGTGTTATTTTCTCCGGTCGGTCGGGTTCCTGGGGTCTCCGTAGCGCAGTGGTAGCACGTTGGGCCGGTATCTCAAATGTCGTCGGTTCGAATCCGGTCGGGAACTTGAAATTTTCTCTTTCCCTGTTAAAAATTTCAATTTCAATTAACTAATTCTTTGTATATTCATTAATTGTGCTAAATGATTACATGTTTTTTCTTTGATATGACAATGGTAGCTAGTCTGGGGTCGTTCAAATAAGACTGTATGATAGTAGTTGTGTGAATGAGTATGGAACAATCTCACCAAGTACTTACTCTCTAATATAATAACGAAACATGCTTTTCTCATATATCTTGGTGAATATATGCAATACATAAACCGTTGCAGCTCTCGATCAAACGACGTTAAACGGCTATTTTCACGAAAATAAGTCTTTTAAGCCCATCTAAACATGATATATAGTTTGGCGAATACATGCAAAAAGTTCGGATAACGCATGCTATTTTCTGAACTGTTTCTGCTATCGACAGCTTGATCTGCTTGATCGACTTTTTCCATGAAAATAAGTTGTTTAGGCACATCTAAATATGCTTCTCTTTTATATTTTGGCGAATATATGCAATACATGAATCGTTGCAGCTATCGATCTATCGATGTGCTTAAACGAGTTTTTTCCCCGAAAGTAAGTCCTTCAAGCACATCTAAACAAGATTATCTCTTAGATTTTAGTGAGTACATGCAAAATGTTCGGATATCGCGTGTTATCTTCTGAACTACTGCAGCTAAAATATGTCATTTAGGAACAACTAAACATGATTACCTCTTATATTTTGGTGAGTACATGCAAAATGATCGGATATCGCATATTCTCTTCTGAACTATTACAGCTATCGACCTCTCGAAGTGCTTATATGATTTTTTTTTCACAAAAATATGTCGTTTAAGCACATCTGAACATATATTTTCTTATATCTTTGCGAATATATGCAGTAAATGAACCGTTGCAACTATCGATCTTTCGATGTGCTTTAACAACTTTTTTCACGAAAACAAGTCGTTTAAGCATATCCAAATTTAATTTTCTCATATATTTTGGTATACACATGCAAAAAAATCGGATTTCGCGTGTTATTTTCTGAGCCGTTGCAGCTATCAATCTCTCGATGAGCTGAATCAACCTTTTTCACGAAAATAAGACATTTATGCTCATCGAATCAAAACTGTCTTTTATATTTTCGCGAATACATGCAAAAAGTTAGGATAGTTCGAGTTATTTTCTGAACTGTTGCTGCTATCGATCTCTTGATATGCTTTATCGACCGTTTCACGAAAATAAGACGTTTAAGCATATCTAAACATGATTTTTCCTTGCATTTTGGCAAATGTATGCAATACATTAACCGTAGCAGCTACCGATCTATCGATGTGCCCAAACAACTATTTTCACGAAAATAAGTCGTATAAACATTTCTAAACATGATTTCCACTTATATTTTGGCGAATATATGCAAAAAGTTCGGATTTCGCGAGTTAGCTTCTGAACCGTTGCTGCTATGGATCTTTCAAAGAGCTTAAACAGCCTTTTTCACGAAAATATGTCGTTTATGCACATCGAATCATGATTTTCTCTTATATTTTGGCGAATATATGCAAAAAATTCGAATAACGTATGTTATTTTCTGAACCGTTCCAGCTAATGATTTCTCGTTGTGCTTAAGTGTCTTTTTTCACGCAAACAAGTCGTTTAAGTCCATCTAATCGTGATTTTACCTTCCATTTTAGCGAATACACGCAAAAAGGTCGGATATCACGTGTTTTTTTCTGAACTATTGCTGCTATCGATCTCTCGAAGTGCTTAAACGATTTTTTAACGAAAATATGTCGTTTAAGCACATCTATACATGATTTTCTCTTATATCTTTGCGAATATATGCAATACATGAACCGTTGCAGTTATCGATTTTTCAGTGTGCTTAAACGACCATTTTCACGTAAATATGTCATTCATGTACATCGACTCAAGATTTTCTCTTATATTTTGCCGAATACATGCAAAAAATTCAGAGAGAGCGTGTTATTTTTTGAATTGCTGCTACTCTTGATATGCTCTTAATCAAATTTTTCCACGAAAATAAGTCATTTAGGCACATCTAAACATGATTTTCTCTTACATTTTTGTGAGATATATGCTCTTAAGGAGCCACAAAATATAATGGAAAAAACGGTTGAAAACGGTTAGAAACCGTTTAGAGGCGAATGCAGTTGTCGAGAGAGAGGCAAGGGGCGCGTCCTTCTTATTTAGAAGCACCGAGTTTGCCCAAATAAAGAGAGTTCAGTCCGAGACTTGGGTGAGTGAGTTTGATTTCTTCTGATCCCCTGATTTCTTCACAGCAGATGACGGGTAGTCATCAACCAGCAGTCCAAAGAAAAATAGTATGATTGTCTTTAGTTCAGCGATACGACGTCGTAACATTGTGGTGTTCGCGATTGAAAGCGCCGACAGGTTGATGTTCACGACACAGTGGCGACCGTGACAGAAAGGCTGAGGTGAGATGGATAAAATCGACTGAAGAATCCTTACCAACTAACTCACCGAACCAGCTACGTGATAATCTGGACAACTTAACGAAGAGCCATGATGAGTGCTAAGAAAGATTGAATATGTTAATAGACATTTTGGTTAACCGCGAGGAAAATATTGATGCGATCGATGCTGCCATAGACGACGGTGTATAGTACGAAAAACAGTACCACAAGGCTTCGTACTGTTTTTCGTACAAGAAGGCAAGAATTGACTTCACACAGGAACACGTCGAGCTCCCAACAATGATCGACGGGCTCAACGGTGATGACCGAAATTCCGTTTTTGATTCGGTAAGTCGTCTGATACCCAGTGTCGTGAGCGACACAAATAAACAGCAAGTCAAAAATCTCGACCGGTCAGCTGCACAATCGAGCATCTGATTTTGATGAAGGAGGTTCGCTAAACATTGTGAATCAGAATAGTCGATGGGATGGTATACCTAACATGAAACTGCTGAAAATTGAGATCCAGAAGTTTTTCGGTGAAGGAAAGGATTGGTTCGAATGCCCCAACTTGGATGACGCGACAAAATATGAATACCTAGCACATACCATGACACCGAAGTCTCGCACGCATTCTCTTATACATGCGCACTCTACATCGAGTAGGAATTATAGGAATGCAGTCAGTGAGCTACAAACCTGTTATGGTGGATATGAGATCCAAGTCGATATGAGAATAAGAGAACTTGTGAAAATAATTTTGAATCAATACAAGCAAGGTGTTAAAATTATTGCGGAGTTATATGACACGCTTTGTACTGAAATATACGCCCTCGAATCACTGGAGATGCCTGAAGAGCATTACCTTTGTCCTTTACCCGTTCATTGAATCCTGTTCGCCTACGACGTTAGGGAAACGGTGGGAGAGTATTCGATCACCGAAAATGCAAACCCCGAGAGGCCACGTTCACGCTCTTCTGCAAAACTTTAGAAGTCTGATGGAATTCATACGCAGAGAAGTCGACAGCGAGATGAGCGTTGAAATTGTCGAAAAACAGTTTGGCCTTACAGAGGCACCAACACGACGTCATATCCCTCCAGAAAAGCGCACTCACCGTGGCCCTAATACTGCCGCATTCGCAAACAATGCCCCAGAATGTGTGATCTGTAAAGACGGTTATGAGACGAAAAAAACAAACTGAACTGTGGACTGCATCATATAGATACAACAATCGGTTGAACACTTATGGAACGAGCTTATGCCCAATCCCGAGATTGCACTGTGCATGCCGCTGTCTCGCTCGTTGATAATATCAAAAATCTGTGGGAATTAGATGTAATTGGCATTGAAGATATATCAAAAGTAGTGTAACGTTCAGAGGCCGTGACAGAAACCAGAAATTTATTTGAGACAACCGTCAGAAGAGATGAAACAGGACGTTATCAGGTATACCTGCCATGGTTGGTTGATCATCAAATTTTACCCTCCAACCATGATCTAGCCGAAAAACGCTTGTGGTCTACTTTAAATAGAGTGGTACAGAGAATGGGTCATAGAGAAGGTGGCAGGTGTAAAAACAGGCGAACAAATCCAATACCTACCGCACTGACCTGTTATTAAAGAAAATAGATCCACGACAAAGTTGAGACCATTATTCGATGCGTCAGTAAAGTTAAAAGGGAGACCTTCACTGAATGATTGTTTG
>WSZQ02122994.1:0-15727 GCA_019419845.2 Weissflogia rhopalogaster
ATATTCTAGAATTATACATTTATAGCCAAAGATAAACTAAGGGCGCACCTAGGATATCATCTTGTAATAATTTTCCATAAATATGAAATTATAAATAAAATAAAATTATTTTGTTATTATTCAATAAAATTGTTAACTAATATGTAAAAAGTTGCCTGTGACAAGAAGAACATAGCATAAGGTAAAATCGAAAATCCATTCAAATATATTATTTTATTATATTAGAATATTTTATAAAACAATTTACTAGTGTTGCATTTAACTCAATAGAAATACACATTGTTTAATCTATTTGTTCTGGATGTTTTTTTTTGTTTAATCCTTACAAGCTAATATAGTACAAAAAATTTTACATTTGCATTTCGCGTCGACGTGTGTGAATCACGATATTTAAAAGAAATGGCACATTGATATAATTATAGAATAGTAGAGTGAGTAAGTTAGGTGTTTAAGCATTAATTATTAAAGAATTCAATAAAATATTACGATTCGAATAAACAAACAAAAATGACAAAAGCTATAGGTTGTTGTTAATAAAATATATTTTGTTTATGTTTAGCGCTTTCGTCGCGTTTTTCTTTACTCGTGCACTTCCGGTGTGTGCATTCTCATGTTTATCACGTGCATCACCGGCGTTGGCGGCGGCGTCGGACAAGATGGCGGCCATTTGATGACCGCCCCCCTTTCCTGGAGGAACACATTCGTTTTGTTTTGAACACAACAGGGTGTTATGCCATCGAAAAAAATGACTCGACTCGCGTATGTACAACTAATAACATTTTCTCTCCCATTGACTGAATCAAAATCGGTAAAACAAGTTAGCGGATTGTATGTTTGGTTGTATATGATTTCGGTGTGTAGTGTCTGTTTGGTTGTATATGGTTTAAGTTTGCGGTGGGGTGTTGGTGTTCTGAGGGTGGGATTTTTGTGTTTTTTTGTGTGGGTGTGGTTCGGTTAAGGTTATGGGAACTACGTGTTCCTGATGCACACCTGGCACCGACCGATACGTTCGCGTACCGAGCCGGCCTTCAAGGTTTGTCGTTGAGGGGAACGGAACTGATCGCTCTCCTCGAGCGTTGCTAGCCAATAGCTGTATTCGTTTGCGTAGTAATGGCAATGACCGGCACCTCCATTGCACTCGATGAACGGTGCTGTACGGAAGTCCTCCAAACAGGAACCGGGTGATGATAGAGCTTGCCCACCTCCTTGGGCACCAGCAGCAGTATGCTGAAAGAAAGGAAAATATGTAATTTTCGTATTGGTAAGAAAGCGGGTACCAGGTACAGACCAAAGTAGGAGTACCCAGATTGAGTTACCAAGTAGGGGTACCAGGGGTACCAAGGTACCCCTAGAGTTATACAGGAGGAAGTACTATGCTAAGGGAGAGGAGGTAGGGGAAGGTAGAGGTACCTGATAGAGGTAATAAAACGGGTGCCAAGAAGGGGTATCCAGGTTCAGTTACTAATTGGGGGTATCTGGTTATAGAGGTATGAAATAAAATAAGTATGTCCATACCATTAAGAAACTATAGCCGATCCATAAACCACTCCAACCATTTGGACAGGGTGGTACATTATGTGCTTGGCTGTGCACGGCGATAACATTAGCAGGTGCCTCGCACACTACACATCTCGAGATGTATTCCTTGATGGCAGTGTCGGAAACAGGCATCATTGGCAGTGCGGCTGTGGTGGACAACCAATAACTCCTATCGTTACGGCTAGCATAGTTGCACACATTCTGGTAGTCACAGAAGAGGTATGGCAGTGTCGAGAATTTTTGTACGCAGGAACCAGCCGAGCCCAGATCTTGGGTGTGTGCCCTCTCGTTACCCTGAATGTACAACAAAGAATAACCCTCCCAGAGTTTTGTATGGCCTGCTTCGCACCTGGGAACTGAGGTGTCCTGACTATGTTTCACTAGAACGGTTCCAGTAAGGTAGTCTGAGGTTTGTTGGCAAGGCGCTCCTGGTTCACCCTTAGGTCCTGGGTATCCTTGAACTCCCGCAACACCCACTTCGCCAGCGTAACCAGTGTCTCCCTTCTGTCCAATCAAACCGACGATTCCTGCAATACCTTGGCGTCCGGGCAGTCCACGTTCTCCTGGAAGACCATCCATGCCTGGTGCACCTGTTAGACCAATGGGACCAGACAGGCCGGGGCGACCACTGTCTCCCTTCTCTCCGCGATCTCCTTTAGGTCCTGGATATGATGGTGGTGCTGGGTCACCTTTGTCACCCTTTAATCCCATTAATCCTTGCAAACCAGGTACACCGTTTTCGCCAGCCATTCCCTTCATACCTGGCGGTCCAGTAGGACCGACAGGTCCTACGGGTCCGTCTAAGCCTCTTTCACCTTTAGCGCCCGGAAAACCAGCTACGCCCTGAATACCGGTTATGCCACGCTCACCCTTCTGTCCAGGTGCACCGAATAAACCAGGTGGACCGCGATCACCTTTGTCGCCGACAAAACCGGGTGGTCCATTGATACCATCACGACCAGGCAAACCTGGTTCTCCTTTTCTGCCAGGTTGTCCCATAAAACCAGCCTCACCCTTTTCTCCGGGCATACCCAGCCCACCAGGACGACCCGGCGCACCAGGAGCTCCAGCCAGACCAGCTAAACCTTTGTCACCTTTTTCTCCGGGAATTCCAGGTATTCCAGCACGTCCCATTTTTCCATTTACACCTGGCAGACCCTTCTCACCCTTAACCGTGAAACCAGGTGCACCAGGAGCACCAGCAAGACCTGGTTGGCCGACTTCCCCAGGATTTCCAGGAATACCGGCGTTGCCCTTAGGACCAGGGAAGCCCATGTCACCCTTCGGTCCAGGGGGTCCACTAATACCAAGAAGACCGGTGTTACCTTTCTCACCTTCTCTTCCGAATAATCCATTTGGTCCAGGTTCACCTTTTTCGCCCTTGAATGATTTTATGGGGCCTGGTGGACCGCGGTCACCTCGTTCTCCGGTTGGTCCAGGAAGACCCACAGGGCCAGGTGCACCAATAAATCCTCGTTCTCCTTTGGGACCATCATAACCATCGAGACCTCTGTTACCTTTGTCACCCTTTTCCCCACCAAAGCCAGGTGCCCCGGGATAGCCTATATCACCTTTCATTCCAGGGAAGCCATCTTTTCCATCAAGGCCAGGCAGACCTGGTGCACCAGAGTGACCAATTGATCCTTTGTGTCCTGGTAATCCGGTTAAACCAATTTCACCCTTCTGTCCAATTTGACCAGGAAGTCCGTCCAAACCAGGCGATCCTGGAGCTCCACGTTCACCCTTTATACCAGCCAAAGATAAACCAGGTAAACCTGTGTCACCCTTTTGACCAGCTATTCCGTGTCTTCCACTTACTCCATCAGCACCTCTCATTCCAGGGAATCCAGGTTCACCTTTTTGTCCCTTTTCTGCGGCTGTTCCGGGTTCTCCGCGAAGACCAGGTGCACCATCAAGACCACGCTCTCCCTTGAAACCAGGAGCACCTCGAGGTCCGGTTGGACCAGGTGGACCTAATTGACCAGTCTCACCTTTTTCACCAGGCATACCAATAAAACCTGGGGCACCAACTTGCCCTTTCATACCGTATGGACCAGGCATACCAATCTCACCCTTTGTTCCGTTCAATCCTGGGAGACCGGGCATACCAGATACTCCAGGCATGCCAGCCATTCCCTTGGGTCCGGGATAACCCTTTTGACCTGGCGCTCCCATTATTCCAGTGTTACCCTTCATTCCCGGTAAGCCAGATAATCCGGGGCGGCCTTCAGGACCTCTTAAACCAGGGGCACCACGTTGACCTTCCTGACCTGGTTTGCCAGGCGCTCCTGTTAATCCTGCGGGACCAATGGGACCTGGTTCTCCCTTTTCTCCTGGAGCTCCTTGCCTTCCTGATAAGCCGGGTGCGCCAGTGTCACCTTTTTCGCCAAATGGTCCGGGGATTCCAGGAGTTCCATGTGGACCAGGTTTGCCAGGATATCCAGTTAAGCCTTGTTCACCCTTTTGACCAGGTTGACCCTCTGGACCTCTGGGACCAATTCCAGGAATACCCTGTTCTCCTTTATCGCCGGGACGACCAGGAAGACCAGGCATACCACGTTCTCCGTCTCTTCCAGCATCTCCAGGGAATCCCATTTGACCAATTTCACCCTTTTCACCTCTTGGGCCAGGCAGACCTCGTGGGCCAGTAGGACCAGAAGGACCCACATTTCCAGGATAACCTCGTTCACCAGTTAGACCCGTATCACCTTTCTCACCAGGATAACCAGGACTTCCTGGAGTACCTGGTTCTCCCTTTTCTCCGCTTGGTCCTCTATCGCCCTTGAATCCCACTGTGTACGGCTGCAAACATTGACCTTCCGCACCTTTAACACCCTTTCGACCAGGTTCACCTTTGGTTCCTTTATATCCATTCACACCTGGACGTCCAGCTTCACCCTTGATGCTCAATCCAGCTTCACCTTTCTGGCCAGGTCTACCAGGAATACCATCCTTTCCGGCCGCACCTTCAAATCCAGGTGCACCAGCATCACCCTTTGCACCAGGTAAACCAGCAGGTCCAGTTAGGCCGGACAATCCAGGCAAACCAGGTTCGCCCTTAGCGCCTTCAGGTCCTGCGAACCCACGTTCTCCTTTATCTCCTTTGGGGGCTTTGATAAGACTCTCTGGAATATTACAGTCTTCACCTCGTTGGCCTTCCAAACCAGGAATACCAGGAATACCATCTTTGCCCTAAAATATTAAATAATTACAACATTGTCCTTACGATCTGTAAGTATACATACTGGTGGACCAGGTAAACCAGCTGCTCCAGGATTACCATCAGCACCTCGCTCTCCGGGGAAACCAGTTGCGCCTGGTGGACCTCTTGCACCCATTAAACCTGGCATACCGTCATGCCCTCGTTCACCTTTACCTCCCTTCATGCCCGGTAAACAGTGATTACATTTTCCACCAGAATCTCCCTTAAATCCAGGAAGACCAGGTGCCCCGTGATGACCGGGCCTACCAGCATTACCCTTTTCACCCGGATAACCTCTTTCACCAGGGGCACCAGGAATACCTTCAATAGAATCACCCGGAACACCACGGGCGCCTACATAACCACGTTCACCCTTCTGGCCTTTTTCGCCATCTCGTCCAGGAACACCATCATTACCACGGGCACCCATAATAGAAAAACCTTTCTCGCCCTGCATTCCCCGTTGCCCTTGTGGACCAACAGGTCCGATAAATCCAGGTTGGCCAGCTGCACCGGGGAATCCCATTTGTCCACTCTCACCCTTTTGTCCTTTATCACCGGCAAGACCTTCATGTCCAGGCGCACCAGGTAATCCAGGGCCACCAGGGGGTCCCACCGGTCCTCTATTTCCCGGGGCACCATCAAATCCATCCATGCCTTTAGGTCCAGGTTGACCAGGATATCCTCTAGGACCTTGGGGACCAGGTGGACCAGGTCTACCAGTACCACCACCGGGTGGACCAGGAGGACCGCGAATACCCATAGGACCAGAAGGACCATCTGAACCAGGTTCCCCCTTAAATCCAGGACGACCAGGTAATCCGGAAATACCATCATAACCGCGATCACCCTTTTGTCCAGCTGGGCCAGGAGGTCCAGCAAAGCCATCACGACCCTGTATCAGAAGTACTTTAGAATAAATGAGAATAATAGTTTAAATATCTTACCCTAGGACCAGGGGCACCAGGCAGACCCTTTTCACCCTTCATTCCATGTGTTCCTGGCGCTCCAGCTAAACCTTCATAACCTTGTTCTCCTTTTTGACCTGTCTCTCCCTGGTATCCACGATCACCCTTCATACCACGTTGACCTTGTGGCCCAATTTTCTGCACGCCAGGGCCAGCGATATTTGCTATTTGAGAGCTTCCTTTCTCTCCTTGTTGTCCCTTAATACCCTTTTCACCTTTTGCTCCTTCATAACCAATGCCCATGTTACCTTTTAGACCGCGATCACCTTTAGGACCATATGGGCCCTTAAATCATTCTCAGTTAGAATATTGAAAACAAATATATGATAAAGAAACATACAGGCAATCCATGTTCACCCTTTGGTCCTAGAATACCTTCGGGACCGACTGGACCAGGTGGTCCTGTGAGACCAGGTACACCACTACGACCGGGTTCGCCCTTTTGGCCCTTTAGAGTAATTTCACAATGTGCAGCTTCTCCCTTTACACCTTTAACACCCATAGGACCTGGAAGACCACGTGGACCGGGTTGACCTGCTTGTCCAGGAATACCTGGGGCACCCTAGAAAATAACAATCGGTAATTATCTTGAACTTGCAAGGATAAGTGCTTCTTACATCAGTTCCATTACAACCATCAACACCAGGAAGACCAGTTGGGCCAGGTGACCCAGAAAGACCAGGTACACCAGGTATACCAGTGAATCCAGGAATACCTGTTCGTCCACGTTCACCTTTAGGACCACGGGGCCCATTGGGACCAGAATCACCTTTATCTCCTTGGGGCCCCATTATACCTTCACCCCCAGGGAATCCACGAGCACCTTTTTCTCCTTGATATCCAGGAGCACCATCACGACCCTACAATTAAAAGGTTTTATCTTGTCCCATACATATGACTGAAATTGAAAATACCTGAGAACCTTTTTGTGCAAAACATTTTGGCATACATATGGTTTGATTACCGCCAACGGGAGTCACATCGTAGAGAGCATATTGTCCTCCATGAACTTGACCAAGGCGATCGTGCCTGAATGGTCCACGAGGTACATCCTGTCTGTTGTAACCATCATAAGATGAGGAATAACTTCCATATCCACCAGTTTTCGAGGAACTGTAGCCACCACCCTGAGAGGATCCATAACTTCCACCTTGCGACGATCCATAGCTAGCACCTTGAGAACCATAACTTCCACCTTGAGATGATGAAGAACTGTAGCTTCCACCGCTGTAACTTCCACTATACCCAGGACCACTACTCCACTGCTGGGATGTTCCATAGCCTACACCTTGCGATGATCCATTTCCTGGGATAGGGCCAGAACTTCCGCTCTGGGAACTCTGTGATGAGGACTCATAGCTTCCACCTTGAGATGAAGGAGCATAATTTGTATTGGATGAACCATAGCTTCCGCTTTGAGATTGTGATCCGTATGATCCCCCCTGTTGAGGTGATCCGTGTCTTCCATCCTGCGATGGATATCCACCATAGGAAGCAGATGAACCACCGTAATTTCCACCCTCTCTGGGATCGTTATAATGTCTATTATCCGAAGATGACCAAGAACTACTGGACTGGTACGATCTGTAACGTCCACCCGGCCTTTCCACTGGATTGCCACTTCCATCATGTCCTGCAAAGGAATAATTCCTTGGACTAGGTGTTCCGTAATCGTCTTCTTCCTGGGAGTTCCCATCATAGTTTCTATCATCTAAGCGTGAGTCATGTCTACTCGGAGGATAGTGATCATAATCACTCTGACTCCCGTCGCCTCCGCTGCTGTGGCTGCTCAGCGAGTACGTACCCGAAACAACCCCACGATTCCCATCGTTGTAGTCCACCTTGTTCTCGTCGTCATAATCCGTTCGATCGTAGTGTGAGCGATTCTGGGCGGACGTGCTGAACGGCCATTGGGACGAATCCTAAACACGATACGCCTTATCAGGTCACAAAAACATGTTGCCAAACACGGCCGTCCAACGAAAAGTCGAACGCAATTATGAAACGCTTCAGCAGAGAAAAAGGGTTATCACCGTAGCGAAGGTCTCAAAACGGTTCGCGTTCTATCATGTCCGCTCGCGTGCGTCGCGCTTAGAAATGGAGCATCCTGTTCTTGATAACGAATTTCACACACCGACCGCGCTTATCACCATTCACGCCGCCGGCGAAAAAATTGGTTCACTCTCCTACACAACCGAATGATGACACGTTTTTATCATACTACCCACGCCGAGGCCAAACTTGGCCAAAAATCGTGAAACTGGTATTCATAGTTAATTTCCTACTATCTTACTGATCTATGAGCATTTATAATTTGGGGTTTAGATTGAAACTGGTATACAGATTTGTCTATGGGACGAATCTTGACCGGGCCACCACTTATTTTACTTTAAGCTAACTTAATTTTTTTTAATCAACTGTAAGGCTAAGGCTAAGTTGGCTAAGAGTTTGGAGTTTAGAAATTTCCAGGGAATGACTATGATTATTGGAATAAGAACAGTAACAATTACAATCGAGGCAAAAAATGTGAAAGTGAAAATTATTTGGAAGTGTACGTGCCTAATTTGAACCCTTGAGAGAAGGACCGCCCCCGATTCAACAGATTACTCGGAACAAGTGGTGTCATTTCAGAAGCATTTTCTTGTAACTGTCTAGAATTAGAAGTAATTGTAACCAAAGGTTTTGACAGCAGCTTATATACCTTGGACCAGGGTACCTATTAAAATTCATTTTAAATATTTGCACCATCCAAATCGTCCGAATAGGGAACTTAAAGGATCTCAGGAAATGACTATTAATATTCATAGTCATTCCCTAAGATCTGAAACATGATCAAAAATCATATAAACATGATCAGAGATTCATAGGTAGTCCCGACAGGGTGTAAACTTGTTGGTACAAACGTACTAATTGAGGGTAGTACCACCCCGATGAATCAGAACACGAGGTGACAGTTCAGTCATTTTCTTGCACTTGTACAGACCAAGAATGAATTGGAATGAAACCTCTAGGCTATGGTAGAAATTTATGGTTGTTTTTTTTTGCGAACTTTGAGGAAATAAGCTGGTAAGGTCGTAATTTGGGGGTAAACTGTCCAGTTTTAGTAGATTACCTAAAACACCTGCAATTATACTATACCTAGGATTGACTGTAACTAAACACCTTGCGAATTACTACAATTCATAGTTGTCTCTTCTACCCGAGTTGAAATTCAATTTATGTCTCCAATGGGTTAAAAAAGCATCGTGGATTTTCGAAATGTCCCCAGGAACGGGTATGAAGTGTATAGCAAAAATTCCTTCTAAGACCACGGTTGTAATTTAGCTGGTAGGTACGTAAACATTAAAAGTAACGCTGCCCCAATTCACAAGATTTCGGAGACATTTCCCAGCAATTGCAACAGCAATTCATGGTTAACCCTGAGCAGAACCAAAACCGGAGATACTCTTTATAAATATATTTATGTATTAAACAGGATTAATACGCGGCGGGAGTCTAAAACTTCGCTGGGTATGACTATGAATAGTTGAAAAAGATATGTGAGAAACACAAACGTCATAAATCTTTGTAATCACTACGTGAGGGCGCTAATTAGCTGGTAAACCCGTACAATAGAGAGTAAGACATTTCATAGACACTTCCCTGCATTTTTAACGACCTGAAATGAATTCCAAGGAAAGGTCCAGTTGTCTATGAGCGAAACCTTGACCGGAGATACACCTTATAAATCAACTTATCTAATCAACATGATAAATACGAAGTCCCGAAGATCTCTGAAAATGACCACGTGAGCAATTCCCAGTTGCCTCTAAACGTTTCTTTGACCAGGGTACTCCTTAAAATTAAAGGTATCAATCCAAAGGGTTAAATAAATCAAAAAGATAAGAAAATTCACGTCGGAAGACCAAATGTTCACAGGGACTTGACTCTGCATTTTAGAATAAGAAACGTGAGAAACGCAAACGTCATAAATCATTCTAAAAACGAATGATTTAAGTGAGGGTGCAAATCAGCTGGTAGGCACGTACAAATTGAGGGCAAGACCGCCCCGATTCAGCAGATTACCAAAAACACGTGTTGACATTTCCGAAAACGATTCCTTAAAGACGCCGATAAAACTAAGCTCCCCATGGAGTGGCTGTATAAACACCGGAAAGAAAACGATTTCCACCCCAAAAAAGGCACCGCCCGAAGATATTATCGAAGGTGTCAAACAATCGTGAGCGTGATTTATTGCCATAATCTGTGCACCAACTTACCCCCGCTACCAGCGCTGACACTGTCAAGATGGACGCCACGAAACTGAAACAAATCAACGATAATTGCCATCGGAAAGTCGTAAACTTTAACGACTAATAAAAGCTTGTGAAATTTTAAACATCTAATTAGCTTACTACGAAAATTACCGAAACACCATGTATAATTTTAATTAATCTCGTAAAATTAAAATTTAAAAAACGAGATAAGATGAACTTGTTCATCAGTTCCGAAATCCACATATATACTTTGATCACTTTGATCTATTTATTAACATTAACATTTATTAACATTTTGAAGAGTTTTAGAGCTTAAGTCAATTGACTTAAGCTATGATAGTCGTAATACTTGCAGTCCGAAGTGATTTATTGCTTGTTTTAAGCCGATATTAACAATTTTAGGAGTTATATGTTTTTTAAGGTTAAATTTTGTATGAGCTTTTTTAAGGGATTGTAAGTGATTTAAGTTACCTTAATCCGTAGAGGCGCATCGCTCTCGGCCGCTTCCCGGAGCGGCTAGCCGGGTCAGCCGAGTCAGCACACACCAACTAATCAACCCAAATTTCGATTCTCGAAAGCCCGAAATCGGAAACTTCCCGTTCGTTACTAATAAATTTTATTCGCTCGTGCTTTGCGTCTTCCCGATCGTTGGCGGAATGGAAGCTCAGACGCTGCGCGGCACCGTACCCACACGCGAGCCCGCGCGACTGAATGCGTTCGGAGCGCGGTGCGCTACAGCTCGCGCACGTCGCGCTCAAGTCGGCGTAGGAAAGCGACTTAAGCTCCTTGCGCATGACAACGCTGGAGCTACAAGAACTTCTTAAACTCGCTATAACTTTCTTTTGGCTACACCTAAAAACTTCAAACTTTGGAAATTGCTTTACATACTCACCTTCAGGCTACCCGTAAAGTTTGGCACAACTTTATCAAGTTTTTAAAAAGTTATACCCATTTTTTGATAGACTGATAGTGGCGGAAGAGTAATGGTGGGGATATAGGATTCTCTGCGGCGATGGTGCACCAGCACCAGCATTACCAGTACACCATGCCGCCGCGGACGGGATACTGCCGGTCGGGCATCCTTGCCGTGGCGCTGATTTTCGTGTGCATCGTTCAAATTGAAGCAAATAGGGTAAGTCTTTTTTAACTTTCTTTAAATTTATTCCAAATAAAATTGTAAAAAAAAACGATGTAAAATTAGGTAAAAAAAATTAACTCATAATTAAATAAGGGAGTATTTATTTGCCTTAATTTTTAGTGACTTGAGTAAAAATACTTAAATCACTTAAATTAAGTCATTAAACTTAAATTAATTTTTAATTAATTTTTAATAATTAATTTTTAACCGAAAATTGTAATTCTTAAACATCTGTTTGTAACTTTGAAAAAAGTGTGTTTTATTGTTTTTGGAAACACCCAGTAGAAAATTTAAAACTTACGCAACGAGTCTAATCAAGAAGTGTTAGACTTGGGGTCAATCCATTAAGAAATTAATTCTAAATTTGAAATTATCATGACAACGGCCTCGTAAAGCTGCGTTTCATAAACAAGAGTTGCAATCGTCCTAAAAAATTCAACGAAAATCGACGCGTAAATAAATCTTCGCCACTGTAATAATCTGACAGCAATTAATGAAATTATGTCACAGTTTGTGTGACATCAAACTTATCATTCAATTCATTACAGAAAATGTTTATCGTTCTTCGGTTAAAAATAGAACGCAAAAAAGTCCGGTAATTTTGAATGCAAATTTTGATTGCAAGTAAAGCAACCAAGTAGAACAAGAAAACATTAACGATTTGAAAATGATAGAGGAGGAAAAGGAGGAAAAAGGAATAAAAAAATCGAGATGTGTACGTTTTGAGATAGGTGAATGAAAAATTATTTATAGCCTTCGCTGTGTCGGCGCTGGGCTTTAATTTAATTACGTAATTATACGCTCCCCTGAAAATCTAAATATTTACGGCGGTCTTTCCGAAAAAATGCCCAAAACGCTCGAGGAGGTGCTCCCCTCGGTTCCCCCCCACGTTCACCGCACTCTTGGAGAAAAAGGTAAAGGTCCACCGGGGTCAACATCATTCTAACAACACCAGCGTGTTGTCGAACCCAAAAAAAAGCATGTGAGTGAGGTTTGAAAGAGAGCTTTGAAAGTAATTTGCAGTTAAATATGGCAAAAATTAGCAACAGCTCGCATGTAATTTCCGGAACTTTTTCGCACAATCTGCCAGCCTCCTTGTGGCATCTTTGAGTGTGTTGTGCGCTTGTGTGTACGCAGAAGATTCGCAATTAAGTTGCGCACAAGAATGCTCCAGCAAAAGTGGTTGTTTTTTGCGTCTTTGTGCTCTTGTGCTTAGTTGAGCGAATTTTATGAAAATTTCGCTGCGTAAGCTCGTAAACGATGCAATTTTAATTGAAACTAACCCATGTGGACTACATAGTTTCGTTTTTATGGACTTTGGGGGAATTAGATGGTTATGACTTCATGGGAATACTTAACTGTATTACTGACAATGAGTAATGGTCTAATTTTTTGGTTTTAGGGTGCTTTTCGGGTAATTTTTGATAGTATTTTGGTTTTGTTCTGGCCGTAATAACATGATTTTGAAGTTTTTAAATCTAGATTTGTACTATTTAAAATAAAAAGAATTTAATCTTATTTAAGAAATATTCTTATTTAATTATTATTTTCTTAATTAAATCAGTAAATACTTTGATTGATTTTAAGATTCGCCCCTTGCTGCGTATGCGCAAAGCTTACGTGACTAAGGAAAATGCCAAAGAAACGAAAAATCTTGGAATGATTAAATTAAAAGGAATTTAAAAAATAGCCTACACACATAAAAAAGAAAGTTAAACATGGATTATTGGATTTCTGAGCTATACGCCGTTTAAATCCGCGAGTCAAACGAGGAATTGAAGTTTTATTTGCAAACTTTTCCTGTAAATGAAAAAAAAGGAATTAGTTAATTATATCTTTATTTTACCTATAAAATATAAGTAGTTTCTTATAAACAATAGTTTTCGTAGCTGTATCGGTGCCAAGAGTATTTTTACCCACTGTTTTCTATATTAATGATTTTACCTATTGATCTTGTAAGATATTTGCATGGATCTTTGTGATCAGAAGTCATCGATCATACCACTGCACTAGACATGTCAAAAAAATCGATATTGAGAAATATCGATATATCGGCCTCAAAAATGTCGATATTTATCGATATTTTCATTTTCCATAATATCGATATATCGATATTTTAATATCGTTTTGACATGTTATTGACGTAACCACCATCTGAGAAGTATTTTGAAAAGTTCAAACATGGCAATTTTTGTTTTGAGGGCCATTGATATTTGTTGGAATCATAAGATTAAGATCAAAATCGATATTTTGCTAGTATTGCAATTATAATACTACTACTTTTATGTATTATTACAATTATTATATTTGGTGGAAAGACTGATAGATCTATATATGTATTATTATTATTTTTGTTAATTTTACTTTAAATATCGAAAAATCACAGATACAGGTTAGGAACACTGCTGTAGCTGGTGCATGAATTCGAGATTCCACGTGAATTAATGATCATTGCAGATTGTTGGGAACTGTAATTAGTTCTGAAACCTATATACAGGTGGCTCTCCTGAGGAATTTCGCTTTGATCGATATGGATAATATCGATATTTCCAAGACAATATTTCGATATCGATATATCAAAAAATTGGAAATATCGACTTCGACAAATATCGAGATTTCATCATCGTCTGGCATGCCTACACTGAACCACTTAGCTGGGCAATAGGTATATCTATACGTCTACTGGCTATTGATTTATATGAATTTGTCAATTTTATCTTTTTAACAATTTTTATAACTTTTTAAAAACTACGTTTTTTTCTGATCACTCGCTCCACACTTTATCAAATCCCGAATGAATTCTATGCGTGTCCTTCTTCGACTTTGCGCTTTTCTCTCACGACATTCACACAGAAAAGAACCATCGCATTCCAGTTTACTTGCGAATGGAGCATTACTCCATAGCTTATAAATGAAAATAACCTGATTATTTCTTTAAATTTATAATTTTAAGGTGTTTTTGTCCATCGGGTAATTTTACCTATAGCTTTTTCTATGCATGGAACAGAATAGTTTGACTCCAACGACAACCAGTTTATTATTTGGATTTTTGAGCATTTTAAGACCGACGAGTAATTTTATTTTTATATATATATATAAAATAAATTAAATTAAATTTTGCCCACCTGGATAGCTTAATGGGTATCACCACGGAGTATAATGCTGGTTGGTGGACGAGGTTCGATTCCTTGAGGCGGGCACCCCTTTCGTGTAAAATAGTCACAAACACACAGCTACAAAACACCCATATATACACTAATCCATCTACAACTTTAAGCGGAATTCTCTACCCTCAAAACTACACCCCATAGCTCTATAACATTCAAAAACCATTCTACTTAGCTCTACCCACAACATATCCAACATATCACCACGCACTCAATCTACAATACTACAGTATTCTCTTAGAATCAATCATCAAGAATAATATTCTACAATATAAACAACAAAAAACCTTGTAATCAACACAAATAATAATGTATGTAAGATACATGTCGATAGAGTTGATAGAGTCAAAAATATATGAATTATTATTTAGCTTCACTTATTGGAGTGGAATTTTAAAAACATTAAACTAAAAATCGTTAATATTTCATTTAGTTCCAAAAAGAAAATTACATCAAAAAAGTATAATTTGAATTATTTTTCATGCAGTTAACAATTAATAACACATTTATACCTTTCTACATCCGTAAAATAAAGGTTCCGGACCGTTCGGCTAATGTGGAGCCGACTAATTAAATGCGATGCAGCGTTTCGAGTAGTCATTGATTAGTCGAAATTAGTACGCGGCGGTGTGAGATTGAGTGACACGATGCGCCTGCCGCAGGCTGCTGCTCTGTGCACAGCTCTCATTCGTAAACGATCTGGGTGCATAGAAATATTTTCCTGCCACGAGCTGGCTGCATAGAATGTGGTGAAGAAGTGCGGGCCGACTAAACACGCAACATTTAAAAATACGCCCTGCACACCTTGTTCTCGCGCATAGTCGAAAAATGCACGCAGGTTCCTTGCAGGTTCGCTCACGAAAGTAAAAACCCGAAAACGAAACCGAAACTTCTTCGAATCTGCCTGCGTTCGGATGTATATTTAGTTTCTTTGCGTTGCACGCTGCGGTGCTTAAGTTTTCATCGAGCTTTTCCACGCCGTCAGGAAATGATGGGAGATTTTTAATTTCGCTTGTTCTGCTCTAGTAACAATTTTTCCTCTACCTATCCAACAGAAGTTTTCAAGATTTTTAAAGGATTTAGAAGTTTTTGAAGTTTTTAAAAGTCAATCTGTTTTTGAAGTAACAAAAAGAGAATTATTTTTGTTTTCATGAATTTAATTTATTTTTAAATTTTGGAATTTTTAATATTTTTTTAAATTTTGACTTTTTTTTGATTTTGATTTTTGAAGTTATTATCTATTAATACACTCCTATAAAAACACACTGCAAGAAGTGAACCACACTTCAAAAAATAACAATCGCAAAATGTGCGCAACCACAACACTCAACACACATGATACAACAACATCACAATATTAACATGTACGTTAACTACATAAAAAAACAATAAAAATCTAGGCTGAAGGGTCGATAACCAGGTCTGAGGACCAAAAACAATATTATTTTGTAACTTCA
>WSZQ02122994.1:21811-43328 GCA_019419845.2 Weissflogia rhopalogaster
ACGCTTTCTGAGTTACTTAATTTAAGGGATATAACTTAAATAATAATACTTAAGTCATGTTAAATCTTAATGATAACGGAGAAAATGGGAAAATATTTATCTACCCAGAATCAACAAAATCACAATCAATTACAACAAACAACATAGTTCAACAACGACAACAACGACAATAAAAAATGTAGAAAAACAAATAATCATATTTAATACCATGGAAAAACCTTCGAATATCGATAGACAATAAAATATTAGGATTATTAATTACAATGACATAACTGTTATAAATAAGTAACCTCAAACAAATCTTATCAATTTACCAGTACAAAACTATTTTAATTATATTAGGTCAAATTAACACATATTCTAAACCCAATTTCATAACTTAAAGCCATTTAAATTACTCAGAATTATGATTAGAATTAAGTAAGCATTTGTGCCTTCTGACATTTGACATTTATATTAATTACATTATAAACCGGATTAAAATGTAGGTTAACATTTAACCTATAAACATTGTTCTCTTTAAAGATAAGTTAAAAAAGAAATAAGGAATAAAATTCTAAGATTATATTAAAATATGCATGAATTAATGAATTTGTGGTAATTTGTCGCAATAATATTAATATTACCACGAAATTCATTTTAATTGTAAGCAAGCTGATATTGACAGTTTCTGACTTCTTCATGTCATTCGATAATGCGCCTTAAGAAGTCCCACTAGGTGGCGTCGAAAACGTAAAAGTTCATTACAGTAATGCCGGCTTTATTGGATCGTAAATGCCCGTTATGGCATCGAAATTAATTGAGTAATTATCTGTCCCTTACGATCGGCAAATGCGTTCTGCTGCGCATGCGTGCGGTCCCTTTCATCCACCGCCGCCATCTTGTTTCGACTCTGCGATTAAGCGCAAACAACCTGTCGACCGATATTTGTCATACAAAGTCGTATGGAAAAAAATATAAATGTTTTCTGCCTAATATATGTAAAAATGTAATGTTAAAATGTAAAGACGTTCTTCCTACACATTTATTTTCTGTTTTCTACACAGTTGCTAAAATGTGAAAAAAGTGCCAAAAACGTTTTCAAAATTGGGTGATAAATTTAATAATAAATTTACGTATATCTGGTATTGGTTATCGGATAACGAGAGCAACCTGAGACGTGAATAACCTGTATGCAAATTTCCAGTGTCTGCGCAAAGATGTCGCCGAAATTTATTGTTGACAATATTTAGCGCCCTGGTAATTACATTATGCATGCATTCGCCCACCTTCGGTCGTGCGTTTATTTATCTTTTCGCCATCGTTTTTATGTGATGGACATAACCTAAATTCAACGCTGTTGTAACATTGTAATAATTTCACTCCTTTTACGGTTGTTTAATTTCCACTCCTCTTCGATTAATCCGAAATTATTTTTGACTAAATTATTATTTACACTCAGAAATGCGGGTTTATTCGGAAACACTTGGTATATGCTTAAATCATCATCAGCCAGAAAGATTTCAAGGTACAAGCATTAAAAGTATATCAAGATGATAAATAGCGATAAGGTTTCAAGTGGAATCGCTGCTTCTTTTATTGGTTCAAATGCCGCCGCACAAATATTGCGATTGCGATTCATTAAATCAAGACGAGCTTTTACGAATGCAGACTGAAAAAAAACATGATTGGGGTAGAGAGGGAGAGGGAGAGAGAACGGAAAAAAGCGGATTACTGAATGTCTTGATAACGATCTGATCTGTCAGGGATAAACGACATATAACGGCAATTTGCGTTATATTAATTTGGCAAAGCCTGATTTGTGACTTAAGTCATGTTGTACGTGTTTTTTGTGATGTTTAAAATGACTTATCTTCCATTTAGATTACACGCTTCCTCAGATACATAATTTAAGGCATATGACTTAAGAAATAAGACCTAAGACATATTAAATCTTTAAATGTTAAATAAGAAATTGAAAAATAAAAATTAGGGAATTTTATGCGTCAATTTAGGAATATATGACTTAATGACTTATATACGGTGAAACTAGAAATCAAAGGCCAACACATATTTGAGAAGAATCAAAATCGGTAAAAGGGCTCAAACTGGGTTATATTATACTTAAATTAGTGCGATCAATCTCTCCACAGTTAAAACAAAAGTTTGAAGGGACGCACATGCTACGGAGGAATCAGAAGCACCAGGAAAATGCTCGATGCGGATGATTTTTTTACCTAAAAACCACGTAAAAATGCCTTTGCTGGCTTATTTTATCCTTAAAAATTATACGACTTGATAAAATTTTTATTAGAGCTTTTCCATTTTAACACCTCTCTCGCGGAGGCGAGATATAATTTATAATAATTTTATATATTTTATATAATTTGCCATGAAATTGCATTTTTCTGCAAATATTTTGTAATTTTACGTTTAATAACATACTAACTTTATATGTAGGTATGACTTAAATTAAGTAAGTATACTTAAGTTAAGGTATATGAGTATGGCTTAAGTTATATTATACTATTGATTAAAGGAAGAATTAATTTTGATGTCGCCGAGATTCGATGAAATGAAAGAGAAAAAAAAACATGAGAATGGGTGAGAGGGAATGTCCTGATAACAATCTGATTTGCCAGCGATAAGCGACATATAATGGAAGTTTACGTTATATTAATTTGACAATGTTTGATTTGATTTGTATGTATGAAATCTGGTGTTTTTTGAATGTTAAATTGACTTATCTCGCATTTAGACTATTAAATCGTAATTTCGGAGTTTTCGGAGACTATTTTAGTACACTTAATCTTAACTTGACATAAGTTAAGTAACTGTACTTTTTGTTTGATTTACCGCGTATCACCTACTTGTTTATAACCTCAATTCATTAAATTCTTTTTTAATATAATTTCTCATATTAGAGATTAATATTATTGATAAGGACCTTGTAGTCACCAGTAATTGAATATTATGCTGCGTCAGTTACAATTAGCTGGATAAAACTGCACTTAATTAACTTTACTTAAATTATTGGACTTGACTTAAATAATATGAAAAAGAAAATTTTCTAAAGAATAAAATTTAAATAACAATTTGAAAATAGATTTTTAATTAGTTCGATTAAAATATGATAGGTTATTAAGTCATCTTGCCTGTAACGCATTAACCATCTGTTTTAAGACGCGTTAAAGTATGCGTCGACCTTGAGTGAAATTACGAGCGACAATTGTACTCCTTCATGGCGGAGTCATACAACCAAATAATAAATATTAAGTTTTTGCAAACGCACACTTCCTGACCTACACATGCATACATATTAACACACTGCGATTTCTATTTGTTTTCCTCCGTTGAACACACAGACTTAAGTCGTCCACTATTTAGGACATATTTGAAGGTCCATAACCTCACTTGTATGCATTCCATTACCGAGTTGTTTTATGTAACGTATCATATGCAGGCTATTGTTGTTGTATGCGCGTTTTTGCAGACATTTGCAGCCGTCGATCGTCGACGCCTACAAAGTATGTAGTCGTCAGCGAAACGCTCGGAAAGTTCAAGTTTGCATTACTGCATGCATACGTTTGCCATAAACGTGGATAATTTGTCGATGCAAAAGGTGTATCCGATGTCTCCTCGCTTCGTCGATTCCGAGATTATGTTATCGTTAATAAAGCGTGTCCGAAAATAGCACGCTGCTGTTTATGGCATTCGCTGGGAATCAGTGAAAGTTGCGCAATAGCACGTTGCCTTAAATGGCAAGACATCTTCAGGCAAAGACATACAAAATGCAAGATTAAAGTGGTGCAGTACAAGAGAGATAAAGATGTAACGGGTTCACAGATTGAGTCATGCTCAAACTGTCAAATAATTCATTTTACTTCGTTGTTTTTAACATGAAATAAATATTGAAGTGAATACAGAAGTTAGGTTATAAGAAGTTTAATTCAGGTTAAACTGTGGATTATTCAAGTGTGGTTGAATTTGTAGAGTTCATGTTTTGTAAGGTTAACAATAGAGCGTCTAAACTTTTAGAATATGTTATTTTTGTTCGAATCGGAACATGTGGCCCAGAATCACAATTGTTCTCTGATAACATTATGACCGATATGTTCTGCGAATTAAAAGAACCTACTTGTACCTCAAGAGGTTTTAGAGTTTCCTTCCACCGAGCGCTTCTGAAGAAAGTGATTTTGTCGTATCCGTCTCCCCACAGTATCCATACTCCACTTTGCCCTTTTGCCGATCATGTACCCTGGAAGTACCCAGTCAGGAATTTGGTTGACCAGAAGTTAAGACTCAGAAATTGAAACATGTTTAAACTATCAAAACTTATTCAACGAAAGAGTGTTCTTCTTGTATTCTTATGAAGTCTCACAACGGGGGTCCAATATGACATTCTTAACTTTCTTACTTATGATTGCAAGGGTTGAAAAGTATATGGATAGAAGAGAACTGAGTGTGAATGTGGAGAAGACGAAATGGATGTTAGTTAGGAATGCAGGTGGGAGAAAAAGTGTGGAATGTTTGAAATGGAAAGGAGAAGTGATCGAGAGAGTCAATATTTTCAAATATCTTAGGTTTTTGATGAGCGCGAATGGAAGTGGAGAGAGCATGTGAGATGGATACAAGGAAAAGCAAGGAGTGCATGGAGGTGTGTGAAACGGAAGTGGGAGAATATGTGGGGAAATAACTGGGATGTGCTACTAAGGTTATGGGATGCAAGTGTTAAGCCGAGACTGTTGTATGGTATGGAAGTGTGGGGACTGTGTGAATGGGAAGCCTTGGAGAGAGAACATATTGTAATGCAAGAGATAGGGAGAATATCTGTTAAAAGGAAGTCGGTTAGCAGGTTTGTAAGGTTTGAAGAGAGAGTGAATAGAATGGAAAGCGGAAAATTGGTGAAGGATATATGGGAATGGTGTGTTAGTAGAGGTGTGAGTGGGTGAAGGGTGAACAGAAGGAGTATGATCATGTGGGTTTGTCGGAACTAGCGCTAGAGGAAATATTGCGGGAAGGAGGACCGTTTGAATGGATGGTGCTTGAAAGGAGTCGAAAGATGGAAGAACAGGTGCGCCAGGAGAATATAAGTATTAGCTCGTATAACCCGACGTACAGTCTAATTCAGGTAATCAGACAGAAGCCAAAATATGTCACCAAACAAAGAATGAGCAACGACAAACGGTTTATGGCGAGGGCAAGGTATGGGAATGAGGACCAAGGAAGAAAGGTGTGGATGGGGAATGAATATATGGAATGTGTGTTATGTCGAGGTGGGGTGGATAGCTGGGAGCATCTGTATGTCTGCGAAGGGGTGAATGCTTTGGGATGTAAGAGGGGGAATGAAAGAGAATGGTTGGGACAGGGAAGGGAGAGTGTGACAATAGTAAGGCAAATTGTGAATGAGAAATGGAAGCGGAGGAGAGGGATGACCAAATAGGGAGGGTGGGATGACATACCACGTTTGTACTTTTAATATCTATTTTGTTTGTAATTGTTTTATGTTATATTTATTAAGAGTGTTAATGTTAATTAAGAAAGGAAGGGTTTTGTATAATGGGGATGTATGAAAATGTGGGGAACAGAATGCCAATAAAGATATCTATTTACTTTCTTACAATTAGCCGAGGGAAGACGGGGACAAAAAGAATCATTTGCGGGCCAGATAAAATCGTTTCGATTTGTGTCACAAAAAAGGGGGTTATATGTTATAAGTCCATAAGATAAGTTAATTTCTATAACTTAAGAAAAGTAACTTATAATTTAAGTAAATTTTTGCTACTTGCCTAGAATAGCTTAAGGCAAACATGATCCACAACAATACTTAAGAAATTAAAAAATATATTTTTCCCAAATTTCAGGTGAAAATAAAAAAAGGTTAAAAGAAACGATAAAAATCTATTGCTTAACATTTATAGCTAATTAGATCGTAATCTTCTTTTATTCTTTTAATTCACCTTCACTATCGAAGCCGCCTACAACTTAATTCAAAATCTCTTTAGAACATCGTTTATAAGAACAGATTAAAAAGAAGCAAAAAGAACAAAAAGCTGCCAAACGAAAATCTCTCATCTCCCTTGTTAGTTGCCTATACAACATGCTCCTTGGTGTGCGTACACACGGCGCACACAAACACAAACGTTACTTGCGAGCTTAAGTCAAGTATATTCGAAAGAATATGCGCGTTATGTCATGCGCGCTTATTATTTTCAACCTGTTCAATTAACTCGCACCGGAGTGGGTCTGGGCACTTATTAAGCGCGGCGTTACCCGATACACCACGGCACACACACGCATACACACACACACACACACACACACACACACACACATTCACTTGCACACTTACACACGAACACACATACATATAACAGCAGCCATGCGAGATCATACACAGCGTCTCCAACCCTTTCCTTCAACTTTCAATTGCATTCAACACAACACAGTAGCAGAGGAGTAAGAACATTGTGTGTTCGTTGCACGTCGTCGATCGGAAAGCACACGGTATTCCTCTTGGTTGAGATTAAGAATTTACGTGCATACAGCTCTGGAGAGCTTTTAATTAATCTTTAAAAGCCGCTTGAGGATGATTATAATATGATTAAAATACTTTTAGAGGATATGCTGTTTATAGCTGTCTGGTATTAATCTGGTTTTTGAAAGTTTTTGATCAGAAGTAACTATATTTAATTTAAGTCATTTGACTTATGTTAAGTAACTGTAGTAAACTTAAGTTATATGTCATTATCTGAAATAACTATACTTAACGTGAGTCATGAGTTTGCTTAAGTATCTTTACTTAACTTAATTTACATGAATTAAATTTTGCTTGAATGTCTGATTCCTCAAAGAGGAACCAGTTGTGTTCGAATTTTGTGCGGACTAGACGCGACTGCCGTAAAAATGTATTTGTAAGGTAATTTTTATTGCGCGATTCTTATTGCTCCATTAGATTTCGGATTTGTAAACAAACGAACGCGGATCTACGTTGGCATTTTGAGCTGTCACTTCTTCTGTGGGATCGGTGTGGAAAATTATTCATTTCGTTGTCGAATTTTATATAATGAGCATCAGAAATGCAATGCAAATTCATTAAACTGCTTTTCAGACGATGCAATTATTTCCCGGAAAGACACATTTCAATGGTACTCCACCTCGAGAATGTTTAATTGTCCAAGACTGGGCGAGCTTGGAGTTTCTGTTTCACAAAATTCCATTTTTTGTAGTCTTATAGAAACCGCGTCGCAGTTCTATATGGGGCCGTGGGAGCCACTTTGAAAACCTCTGGCTTAGAAACTACCAAAGAAAATAAATAATATTAAGTAAAAACTCAGATTTTTCAAGTTTTTTTTATTTAATCATCTGCACGCCTTGATGGGAGACCATTACCACTGTTATCATCACATTGTTATCCTTTATGATTTTAGAGGAACAGTTTTTTGTCATACCGAGATAAATATATTAAGTATATTAATTATTGGTGGGAAATTTTTAAGATGTTAATCCCGAATTTCATTATTTAGAACTACTGACACTGTTAGGGAGCTTTCACCTTTCAGTTTTGAAGTTGTCAGCAATTTTTCCTACGCGTCTTACGCCGCATTTCCTTGCAGGTTGTCATCGTAAGTTGTCGGCGTAACGCGCTTACTTGTTGGTATACTCAGTACATACTTTTAGATAGGGCCCCGTGAATTTACATCTCGGGGGATAATAACTTCAGAAAGTTGCTTGCTAAGCGCAACCAAGGAGAAAATTAATAATGGCTCCGACCGGAGTCGAACCGGGAATTCGCGTAACATATGTACGGTGCGGGACGTTAATCAAATACGACCTACAATCATTCGTTTGATAACGCAAACGATTGATATCGGTCTCTTCTCGTCGCGTTTGTCCTGGCGTTATTGGCTAGCCCACCGTTCATGTATTTAGAAACTTTAAACTGAACCTTACCTTTACCCTTACCTTACCCTTCTCAACCATTTACTTTCCTGCCCCCCCCCCCCCCCGCATACATATATCATATGCTCCCACGTTGGAAACTAGAAGATTATAGCACTTGACTTACGTCAAGAAATTGCAAAAAATTGTTTAATACAAATATACAAGGATTTTTGCAAGTTTCTTTGCGACCTTAGTTTATAATTTACATGGGATTATGCATAAAGAGATATAAAAATGTGATTTACTCGGAAACTAGAAAAGTATACATCGCCCCCGGGGGTCCCCTTGGAACATTACCTTACCAAATATACACTTCAGCACTATTATATTACTACCTAGTAACTAAACAATGTAATAATATGTAAAAGGTGTTTATATCTTACCGCGGCCCACCTATGGTGTCGGGTCCCGACCGTCACTTTGGGAAACTCTGGACTATGAAATAAAACTATCTTATATTTTAGAGCAAGTACTTAGTAATGATTTTTCCTAACTCATTCACACAACTACTATCATATACTTGCTCTAAAATATAATTCAAACTTCACACTAAATTGCCAAATTCAATATAACAAAAACTATCTTAACTTATGTAACATTACATGATCAGTTTTGCCAAGATAGTTCTTTGTTTTTTTACAAATAAAATTGTAAATCATTCCTATTATGAGGGTAACATTAATTATAGGTTAAATAACTTAAATATATAGTCCTTAACTAATTATAGCCTAGTTCTAATAAAAAAAAATATTTAGAAAGTGTTACATTGTACAGTTTTTTTCTTCCTTTTTCCATTTTAATAAGAAAAGATAAAACGAAACACGTTTAAAAATTCCGAATCATTATTAATCTTTTCTATCCCACTAAAAACAACTTTGAAGCCTTACATATCGCCGCTTAAACCATGACAAATTATCCTCGTACCATTTCTTACCTTCCTTCTTGTTGTAGTCGCTGTACACTTCAATTTTCTTCACATCTTGCATGTAGAGGTGTATTATGTATGTACTCGTACGTTTTAATAATTTAATTATTCGTTGTTCGCGAACACCGAAAATACAAACGAAAAAATCATCGAATGGCTCTCGCAACAGCCGTAAAACTTTCTTTGGGATAGGGTTCAACGTTCATAAAACCACCATGGCAATGTCGTGCCATAAATCATAAGGTTTTTCGAAGGGCTCGTACATGCCATGCTCCATGTATGATGCTATATGGTCTTGCCCCGGCCGCCGCGGCGCACCAAGAAGAAGATGCCATTAAAAAATAATTGACGATCAATAAAATCCCCGTTGCATGGTATGCCATTCGTGAGGCCCGCCAATTTTTCTGCACATCTCTCTTTGTTTTGACTATAAGCGTCGTGGTCATGCTAATGGCTTCTACGGCTGAGAATGATTTGAGTGATGCGGTCTCGAGGATAGGACATATGTCTCGAAGCACGTCGTTGACATAGCGCCCAGTTGGCTGTCGCACTAATCAGCGTTATTTGCATTTTTTGCAAGCGAGGTAATAAAAGTAATTAAAAAACGCCGTCCGCCACAGCCGCCCCGAAACGCACAAACGCAAATTGGTTGCTTAACATCGTCGTGGTAGTCATTTTGTGTTGCGGTTTTCTTTACTTTTTGTGCGTTCATTAATTGTTTTAATGAACTTATTCAGTACATGACTGAATAAGAATTAAATTAAGTCTGTGTAGTTAATTTTGTATAGTGTAAAACAGGGCGTCTCAACTTTTTTGTATTAAATATCGACTAAATGATTTCTACACTTCTCGCGATCGATCAAAATTTAGTTGTACATATGTTAAAAATTCGATTGATTGCATAGGATCATCTAGTGCAGTGTTTCTCAACGTTGGGCCCACGCCTCTCAAGGAGGCAATCGATTGTTAAGGAGGGAAATTGCGCTATGCATGTCGAAAAGCCGCCCAAATGGCGGAGCCTTTGACCCTCGACTGACGAGGGTCAGATGACGGGGCGAGATGAGGCACAAAACAGGTTGGGAAACACTGATTTAGCGGGAAAAGGGTCAGTCCGAAATACAGATAGCGCTGCAATATGTCTGATAGAGAGGGAGGCAGTATAACGCGTTATGTTACAAAACTGTTTACCCTCCAATATGGAGTTATCCTTCAAAAACCTATTTAATTTCTTTTGCAATACTGTCAAAAGTTATCTTATCCCACTATTCGCCAATCAGCAAAACATTTTTTCAAACTCTTTTTTTGTATTTGTGCAAAATAATATTAAAATCATGTTTTATTAAGCTGTGACAGTTAACTCCAACAATTATGTTATGAACTAGTTTAAAATACCCAAAGAAGTATTAATTTTATCATTAGTTAAATAAATGATTTTTTCTAAAAAATAAATTCTAAAAATGGAAAATACGTGAAAAATAACGAAAAAGAAAAAGGCGGGAAATATCATCTGATTCCGGAATGACTTAAGTCAGTTATTCAGCTGGATACAAATACAAGCTTTCAGCGTTCTTTCCAAACGCAAAGCTTTGAAGCGCTCACTCCAAGTAAGTAACATAGCGAGGTCTTGAATGAAATGTCTTGTTCCGCATGGCGACCATTTACATACCGCCGCCAAATCGCCTTCGTTTACTGGCCGGCGGCAAGATTCGCAAAAATCACCCACACGTTCTCGCTGTATGCTGATCGTGAGCTGCTTTGCCTCTCTCAATATCGCATCCGAAAATAACATTATTATAGGCAATTCCGATTATTACCAGCTAGGCAATAGGCACACATTTACGCAACTGCACACATACACACACACATATAGACATTAACACAAGGAAAGCTCTGAAGGGAACATGCACACAACTCAGCGTAACACAATTCGCAATAACATTGTTTCCTGCTACTCGTAAGTGCAGCGCATAGTCCTGCATAGCAACTCGCGCCCAATCACAATCGCTAGTTGCAGATTTTGAAACAATCGGCTATTTTCAGCCGTTGCATGTGTATATGTACAAACTCGACTTGGTCACTTCTTGTTACCCGATCGTTTTGTGCATAGATTTGCGAGCTGATGGAAACGGCATCGACCTAAATCCATGATTAGGTCCTACTTATCACCACGCCAATGAATGAGTTTTACTTGAATCGAACCTGAACGGAGGCAATTTGAGGTTAATTATGTGCTTTGGAAATTGCGGGTTCGAAACTGTTTGATCTGGAAACTGTTTCAGGTTAAGTTATTGGGGGATTGAGTGGTTTACCACAAGTCTCTTTTGACAGTTATGAGCTTGAACTACGGCGCAAACAGTTCGAGTGTAATCGTGTGTAACACCCCGGCGATAATTTAATGTCCATTGTCTTCTGCCGACAGCGGCGTCTTTCACAGTTCCTGTTATTAGCCGGCGAACATCAACGTAAATCACGCGCTTCGATACGCACGCCGCCGTTATTCCAGTCTACACAATGCACGATTACGCTGCAATGCTTGGGCCCAACCTAATTCAACACCCTAGGTGAATACATTTGCTTTTAATTGAGTCTTTGAGAGTTAATCGAAGATATATTTGTCGGAATAAATTACGTTTCCATTCGTTGTACTTATAACCTAACAAAGTTAAATTGATCTAACCTAAGATGAATTAATTCAGCCTATCTTAAAATGACTTAACCTAAAGTCTAAAGTCTTTAAGTCTAATTTAACCTTACCTTAGATCGAAGTGATCTAACTTAAGCAAACATAACTAACTGTCATATAATCTGACTTAAGCTAACTTAAAGTAACCCAACCTTTTTTATTCCCCGGTCAAGCCTACCCGGTACCTCTCCTACATTAAAGCGAACGTGGGTACATAACATGAGCTCGTCCGCTCTGGTGTCACTGGTTCATCCTGTTGATTACGCTGGTTGGAAGGCAGCGGAGTAGGCAAGAAGTCTTGCACGGAGGTTTTTAGGTTCATTAATGCGCTTAGAACAACTTTAAGCAGCGTTGAGTTTAATACTGATTGATTTGAAAAGTTACACGCTTGCGATGAAACTTTAGGATGCATGTGTGAAATCTATGTTAATGTATGGTGAGGAAGTATGGGGCATGTCTGAATGGAAAACGCTTGAAAGAGAACAAATCTGGTTTCTGAAGGACTTAAAAATCCACCCCAGGGTATATAGTGATTCAGGAATCAGATAGGATGACTGTGTTGTGGGAGATAGTAACGAGAGTGGTGAGATATGAGGGGTAGTTGATAAGAATGGATGAGGAAAGTTGGGTGAAGGGTGTGTGGGGATGGTGTGTAAAGAGAGGAAGAAGTCAATGGAGAGAAAATAGGAGAGAGGTGTATGAAGCGGTGGGGCTGTCCCAAGCGGTAGTTGAAAAATATCTGAAGGATGGGGAGTTGTTGGAATATATGGTTAGGACGACAGTGAAGGATGTTGAAAATCAAATTAGGCGAGCTCATATAATCCAGACAGGCAGACGGCTAGACTACTTTGGGAACGCATCGCTAAGTAAAGCTTAGAAGGAGTATTTAGCTAAAGCTAGGTGCGGGTCAGAAGAGAAGGGTAAGAAAGTTTGGATGAATGATGAATATAAGAGGTGTGCATTTTGCATGGATGGGAAGGATACCCGGGAGCATGTGATTGGAGAGTGTAAGGGAATTAATTAAGGGTGTGCGAGTCAGTTGAGAATGGAAGTAGATTGTGTTGGTAAATTGTTGTCTGAGGGAGGGGATAGGGTAGTCATCATTTTGAATGTAGTTCAGAAGAGGAAGTGCATGCGGACGGTATAAAAATATTATTATGTGGGGGGATCGATGTGGGTTGCACGTTTTGCAGCCCTTAACGGGTGCGATACCAAAGAGGTGGAGGTGTGCCCTGGAGCAACCGTGACGTGTATGGTCTTTAAAAGACTTAAAACAGCCTTATTCTAACCTAGAGTATACTAATATCTGTTGCACCCATTATATGTTTATATTTCTAGCTTAGAATCAAAGACAATAATGCAATTGAAATATAAACATTAATAACTGTAAATAATTTTGAGGGCTGCATAAATCTAAATCAAAGACCACTAAATCCATTAAAATCACTAAAATTAATAGAGTGTCCAAATACAAAAAGCCCAATTGGGAATAGACATTCAAATCGAATTGTTAATTGAATGAGTGAGAATCTTTCAACTCGTGGGATGTAAACGAATTGGCCCCGAGGTCCATCGGGATAATTGCCAACGACGCAATGCAATTACATCAGAAGTACTTGTACGGGTCTTAAGCCATGTGCGTGCATGTTGACAAGCGTTGTCGTTAGGCATGCTGCCACTCTCCGAGTGGCTCTGAGGCGTTTAATTAAACGCTCGCGTAATTTACGTCCGCGCGGAACATGTCGCGAGCTCTTCGCAAGATATCTGGGCCTAATCGCAAGACGCTTTTCTGCTATGACTACTGCGGTGGTCCAGCTGCATGTGGCTGCACATAGATCGCGCCGACGAGAAATGGGTCAGATGGCTGGCTGGCAGGCTGAGGCTCAATCTATGCGTCCACAAGTCAGGCCCTCACTCATATTCTCTCTCGACTGTTGCTGCTGTTGCCTGCTGCCTGCTTCCTGTTATATCGGGATAAACGACTTCTATCAGCGGCGCTCTCAAGGTGAATAACCCGCGCGCGGGCTCCATGCAGAAAGACATGCGCAGGCAGACATGCTGGCAGCAAATGCGCCAAACCTAACCTCACTCAACGTTTGGCGAGTAGTAGGAGCGCATGCGCACCACTGCCGCAAGTCGCGACCGTATGACCGTGCTTTATGCGGTTAGATATGCTGAATTACGACCAGCTGCCTACTGATTTGAATTTGCCACCATTTTTCACACTTCTTACATTTCTTTTCCTGTTTCATAACCTCATACCCTCTCAGAAACCACTTAATACCGTTTCATCTGGTTCCGGTACATATGTTTCAGGTTCTAATACGCTTTAGGCACTTATAATCCCGTAAGATTTGTTTCATAGAGGTTATGTTCATGTGAGACGGTTTATCCTGCATACTTTATCTATTTCTCTTTTTTTATTTGATTGTCTGTCAAATTATAACATAAAAATAGGTTAGGTAATGTTGGGTCAACTAAAGATTGGTTATAATTCGTTATGAAATTATAACTACGGGTTAGATTAAGCTACGTTATGTTAGGTTAGATAAAGTTTTGGTTATATAAAATTGGTTATACTTTTGATTAGGCTAACCTAACCTAATCAAAAGTATAACCATATATAACCGTATATATAGTCATATTAGAGGCTAACACTATTGATAAAAAAGAATTCACTTTCCTATGCATCCCCACCGAGAATCGAACCCGGGACCTCACTGACAGTAGTCATCGATTATACTACTGGGCAATTGGCTGGACTAATGGTATTTTTATTTCATTTTTTGTAATTATTTGCAATTATTGTTGGCATTGATAACTTACAGCTTTTTTATGTCAATATGAATGAAAATTTGAAAATTGGACAACAGCGAAAAAAAATTGAAATTCACTAATACCGGTATTCCGATATTCGTTTTTAAATAATATCGTATACCGGTATTATAATTTTGGTCCGGTATTGCATTCACTATTATCTACCTTCTTTCTATTAGTTAGGCAGTTATTAATCTATTTTATACTGGTATATATTAATCTATTTCGTTAAATCTGTTTAAAGTAAATATCACAAACATTAAACGTCCCTTGTTATTTTATCAGAAGTTTTTATGCGTATACAAAGTTTCATACCATGACAGCGAATAATTATCATTGTCATAAAAACTTTATTCCCTCTTTTATTTAAGGTTGCATTAGACAATGCTTATCTTAACTAAATATCAACAACAAAACGTTTTGCGCATTACATTCGTTTGTTATAATAATTATAACTAATTGTAAGAACGGCATATGATGATGTAATTAATAAGTACAACAATTAGCGTATTTTTATCCGCATCGCATGATTTCATCCGTTTACAATGTTGTAATGTTATTGTCATCAGAGTACTGTAATCAGTGCAGTGCGGTCGCAAAACGCACCCAAATATGTTTTAGTTATTAAATCTATTCTTAACTTTTAAAAAACGCCACGTTAATGCCGCAATCATTCACCAGAATTCGACAAATTATAATTATTACAAGTATACAAGTATTACAATATTGCAAAATTCGTGGTATCGTGTGTTGGCGTGAACTTGATATTCGGGGAAATATAGAAATTTCGTCAGAAAGGAAGCTGTACATCATGGCAATTATCTCTTATCACTGTTATCACATAGTGTCCGGAATTGGCAAACTAACTTCCGTTTTTTGTAAATTAAGTTCGTTTTTGCTAGAATTCTATTCATTTATTATTTGATAAAAACATTTGTTTTATCATGAAGTTATACAAACTAGGATATGTTAAGTAAGGTTATGTTAAGTTACGTTAGGTTGGGTTAGATTCGGTTTGGTTAGGTTAAGTTATAGCTTATTGGTTATAGGGGGCCGGTGAGGGAGCAAGCTTCTCATGAACTGTTCTTGTGAATTGTTCTGTCTCAACTGCCTAACATGAAAGGAATCCTAGGTCGTGTATGAATCTTGTGAAGAATTCTTAAAAGTGGAAGGAGTTATGTACATCTTGTAGAAGATATATAAATAATGACAACAGTCATATAATTAGTAAGTATTATAAAATTCTGGTTGGAGGTATATGAAATGTAGGAGGAGTTTGTATAAATGTGGGAGGAGTTATAAAAAAATTAGAAAAAATAAGTTTTAAATTACTTTAAAGTTTACTTATAAATAAATAAAGTTTAGTTATAATTAAATAACAACAATTTAAAGTGACACAAAATTTGTTAAAACATTTTTTTACATTTAAAGCGAAATAAAATATGAGGTTAACCGACTTCTTCGGCTAATAGGAAGTCTGCATCCTCGTGGCACAGCTTACATGATTCATTGGACTCCTTTCCCATTTTTTTAAGATGGTACCTTAGGGCATGATGACCTGTTAGGTTAAGTTAGGTGAGGTTGAATTTGGTTAAGTCAGTTTGAGATTAGATCAGCTTAGGTTTTAAAGGTATAAGATTGAAAGAAATAAAAGGTTGACTTAACAAAGTGTCACTAGCATTTCCATCAAAAAAAAATGTAGCTTGTCAACATCGGAAATGGGATAAAATTCAACCTGTGTGTAGCGAATAGAGACATGATGAATTATTACAACGCTCGGGATGTGCCACAGCGTATCATCAACCTATTGCGCACGCCCGCCCCCAACGACTCCGCCCGACAACAGCGACGCGTCCATAGGCGACTGTATACGCACGACCGCCCCGAAGCGACGATTCGCGGACGACGCAAACGCACTGTTGATCTACCCCCCTCCCAAGGGTTGAATATACACGCGCGTGCAGATAGCTCCTCCCCGAACCACATACTCGACAACGCCGACCTGAGCACCAACGGTAGTGAGGTGTCCGTCGTCGCCGCCCAGCATCGGGTGGGCGTCGTCTCGCCTATGGCTCGCAAGCGGAAGACCTCCAATATGCTACCCAGCGGTGCAGTTGCATTCCCGCAGAGAATTGTAATTGTTGGCTCCGTTGAGGAAGACTCGTCGATCGAACTCGGTGTACATCGTTACGGTTTTACCGGCATCCCCATGCTCAAAGAAAATATCGTTGATTTGTATTCCATATCGGAAAAGGGCAGTTCCGTGAATTCACTAAACAAAGGCAGCAAAGATTACGAGCGATTTTCGGAATTTAGAGATAGTAATCGACGGAATGCTGCCGCGCTCAAAGCGGCGAATTCATACAAGAAGCGAGAGAAGAACGATACGTCTGTGAGAAGGGGCAATAAGATCAGCTACAACCTAATGTAAAGCTAACTGTAAAAACCTAAACTTACCAGACTGAAATTTAAAATGATGTGGAAATGCTGAAAATAATTTAAAATGCTGAAAAAATGTAAAATATTTTGAGTCATCGATTACACATTAAAATACTTCATAATTATATCATGCATTTTACTGAACTGTACTGTACATACTGTACTGTTTCTTTTAAAGTAATACTTGACTTCGGGAGTAAACTGGTGAATGCGAGCTGTATTTAATTTGACCATTTGAGGGTTAGAAAGGTTCAAAACAATTGGGGGTGGCGTACAGTGGTTCATTTTGCAAAAGGAATGTTTTGGAGTTTAGGCGAATGGGAAATCTTTGATCAGGGACAAACGTGGGTCATTAAAGATCTTATGCGACTCGAGAAGACCATGCCACGATATATAGCCCTGCAAGAAGCAGGAAAAAATGCCTATAAAACGGGAAAGTGCATTGAGAATTGCGAGGAATGAGATGTCTGCAAGGGGTGGGTGACGATCGACTGCTTAAAATGTTTGGGAATGGTGTTCAAGGAAATCTAGGTACGAATGGATGAAAGTGAGAAATTTAAATAAAACAAAAAATACATGAAATTGGCGTATCACGCCAGCGGACGAGGTTCTAGTCCTCGGGGCGGGCATCACTCAGTGCGCTTATTTTTCACACAACTCACCCACGCACACACACATGCATGCAAACATACACACACGCACACCCACACCCACACACACACACACACACACACACACAAACACACTACTTCAAACTCTCAACTTCAAACACAACATCCAACCCCAAACATTCAACTTCACACATCACTCTATTGACACCTGCAATTCATTGCGAGAACTACTCTCAACCATAATAACAACATATACATTAACAACTCACCAACCAACAAACAATTGTATAATCACAAAACAAACTTGTAAATAACAACAAGTCCAGGCAAGTGGCGCAGTGGTATGGTCGATGACCACTGTCCATGAGGTTCCAAGTTCGATTCTCTGTGGGGATGCATACTAAAAAGTGAATTCTTCTTCTTATCAATAGTATTAGCCTCTAATATGACTAATTACATTGAAAAAGAATTGAATAGAGCTAATGACCGTAGCAGTCGATGCTCGGTAAAATCAAAAAAAAAAAAAATACAATACAATACAAAAAAACAAATAAAAATAGAACATATCCATGTTGGAAAGATCCACAGAGGTTGATAGACATTAAAATATGTGATATTATTATTATTGTTACAAAAAATTGTTTATGCATATCAAGGGACTAGTTCTTTACTATTGCTACATTTTCCTCTATCACAAGTTACCAGCATTGAAAGACATTTCATAGTGCCAAAAGACAATACCAATAGGTATTCCGAATTTTGATTGTATTGCAAAATTTAAACCTAAACATGTTTGATCCGAGTGACAATTTATCAGAAATTAAAAGATATTACTTATAAGCTTATTGTCTCATGGTAAGTCTTAAAATCAATCACAGTAATTACTGATGTATCTAATTATTAGTGCTGCGAAATTTGCCCAAACATCCGAGTTTCTTTCAGTGACGAGTTTCATAACCGAGTTCGGGTTTTATGACATTAAACACCTTACTCCGTATAAAAGTAATTACTGAATAGAAAACACACGGAGATACATTTTGAATCAAAATGAAGAAACAACATCTACCTTCAAGTTGATTGACAATTTTCATTTTCTTGGTTCCATTTGGATTTACTAGACAAAATGAATACAATAATTAGAAAAGTAGCAGTTCTGCGACTGATAAGTTGAAGTTACAATTTGTTCACAAACCTAAACTAATGTAAATTTCATAAAATCACAAAAAAATCGCGTACTTTACGTAAGGCTTAAGGCTTTATTGGCATACCCTTTTATCTGACATAATTTCTATCTTCCATCACACTACATCTATTTACAAACTTAACAAATATTAGAATAACACAATAAATAATGAACAAGAACGCTACGTGCCGGGGTGAAGAAGAGCACGACGAGCTTCGTTTGGAAACGATGGGTTGAGCATCCGTCGGCGTTCGAGATGAAGAACTTGGTGACACACGAGTTCTAATTGGTAGGTGGCTGAAAATAGAAGCAGAAAAGACATACGCAAATATACACAAAAATATAAAACTGACTTTATTGGTTAATGTCAAGAAGGTGTGGCAGTTCTCCTTGCACCAAAAGTGATTCCACTTCAAGCAGTATGTCAAAGTTATCGGGTTACGAAGGATGTTCAATATTTCCACACGAATCGCAATGGCGACCGCCACGCGTGTTCAACACAATCCCCGAAACTCAGTGCTGAAAACTCGTTTTTCGGCAACCACTCGGCATCGTGGTTGAACAACTAGTTCTTGATCCTTGCCCAGTGCGGAGTCTGACCGAGGATCAGCGTAGCAGCGCATCCTAAGCGCGCAGCGCAGGCGCACTTTTAAACAAGTAAACGTGTCAATTTTGTTTAGCAGCTATTTTCGTCACAATAAATATACCATAAATACACCATATTTGATTCATTACTGGACAGTCGTCCGTCTCGTAAGCTTCCCAGTCGAGCCTCCCTTTTCCTCTTCTCATTTACTATCGTGGTCACCTTTTTTTAGGCGTTGCCGGCGTATTTCTAACCGGAACAAGTGGCCTTATTGAATTGATAGGACAATGTAGTGATCTGCACGGTGCTATGCGCCTATCCCCCCTCTCTCTCGCCCATTCTTGATTCATTCCCATGCATTTCCCTGCTAAATGCTCCCAAGTATCCCATCCCTCTTCGCATAGCACACAATTTCTGAACTCGTCTCCCATCCATATTTTCCATCCTCTCTCTTCAGAACCACACCTTGCACGTGCCAGGGTCACTTTTTCCGTCGCTCCTTTTCCAATGCAGCCGAAACATTCCGGTCTCCTCCCCACAGTTTGTAGTGCCTGATACCCTGCGTTATAGGCGCTTCCCATAATGCGGCTCTGCATAATTTGCTCCTCCACTTCTCGGACTCTCACCCTAGGTTAGATAAATTATAAATGAGGTAATTGGTATTTGCGTCTTTGTCTTGTACATTACTTTCAGAAGAGCGCCACCTAGTGTGAAATCAGTGAAACCTGAGTCATTCTCGTCAATATGAGATATCATAGCATGGTTTATCCTGTACTACCTTTCGATTATTTATGAAAATATTGATTGAACAATATGAATTCACTTCGTTTTATTTCAGTCATGAGTTCATGAGGTCAAAAACACATTCCTTTTTTTAAGATTCAGCAGCTAAATATAAATGTTTTATTGTTAAACAGGATTTACTAATTGTAAGTTAAAGATTAAAGTAAGTTAAATTAAAAACAGCGATAAAGTTTCGATATGCATTTCGATTGTTCGCTTATCGTCTTGACGTTATCAGCTAGTTGGATCGCCATCGCCGTCGTTTAATCAGAATGGCAGGAATAGTTTTCCGCTTCTTTTGCGGCTGGTTTGCGAAACACAAGGCGACTGAAGCACAACTTCTTGCTTCCAGCTGCAAGAAGTTGCGCGAGCGATAAGGATATGTTATGGATCTGCGCAGAGTATCGGCCTCGTTAGCCAGCGATAAAATGTGCAAACAACGCGATTTTAATTTGATTTGCAAACGGCCGACGTAATTCGACTCTTTTACTCGTGCCGTGCGCGTGCGAAATTTGAATAACGGTAACATCAATGCGCAAATCAACGTGTAGCGTGTCGTTGGTTGCGAAGTTTTTATTAATTTATTACAAGTTTTATTTTTATTAATGTCGCTGTTGTAATAATTGTATATTGTAGTATCCTATACAGGGTGACGATGGGGAATTTACGATACTCGAATACTTTTGGTTACAGATAGGAAGTTGGTAGCGAGCCTTCCAGCAGAGAGAGAATATTTTCCCATTACAATACAATGTTTAATTTTAACTTTCAAAATTAATTTTCATTTCATTTTCAAAATATGATTTTCCGAATCGCTCATACAGGATGTAAAGTATTTTGAAAAGCCCTCTGATAGATGAAGATATGCTGTATCTACGGAGCCTATTTTGAAGTCCTCAGGACGGAAATACAGGGTGCTACAGCGCCCACTAAAAGTGATACTAATTTGATATTTTTAAAATGCTTGGGAAAATAGGGCTTTTCGTAGTAAACCGCAAAAGGTAATACAGATTTTAGATGAATACTTGTTGTTTCTAGTGAAGTTATTCACATGTCTCTAGGACGTATATACAGGGCACTACGGCCTTTTAAGTTTATTGTTAGTTAATTTTGATATTTTCAAGAAGTCTACTGGGGATAATCGTATTTTTCGGTTAAAAAATGAATGAAAACTAAGATTATAATAAACCAAAAAATGGATGAAGATAGATAGATAGATAGAAAATAGCTGATTAAAGTTAGTAAAATTTAGAAATTCAACATCCCTTTATTGTGAAATAGTTGGATATGTTCGAAAACATGATTGGGAAAATATGACTTTACGGCCAAGCCCCAAAATATAATAAAGTTTTTCATGGAGCTTTCTGATAGAACAAGAGTTGTTACTTCTATTGACGTTATTCCCAAGTCCCTAGAACATATATACATAGTGTTACAGCCCTTTCAATTTGATACAATTTTCTTATTTTTAAAAAGTAAGCATGTGAAATCTGATTTTCCTGTTAAAAAATATATGATAATATAATGTATAATAAAGTAAAACATACATGAAGAGTTATTGTTTCTA
>WSZQ02123213.1:12188-34907 GCA_019419845.2 Weissflogia rhopalogaster
AGTAAAAGTTAGTAAACGTTAAAAAAAGTTACCAAAAAATCATATTATAATTATCATTATAATAATCATATTCTGAAGTTAGAAAAAAATGTATTGATATAACTAATAAGAAACATAATAAGTAATAGAATACCTAGTCTATTTCCGTTCTGTTCTGCCTGCAGCCGACAATTTTCGACCATACTTGACTTCTTTCCAAGGGAACAATTACACCGATTACATTAACGCCGTGTTTGTCGACGTAAGTATCGCTGCGGAGCGCTCAGTTCCCTATTTATAGCATTACTCTCCCATTTCTCACCACCTACGCAATCACCCCCAATGTTTATATAACCCACTTTGTCACGATACCCGCTTAAAATACTCATACATCCATTTATCACAATTAGTCCTCTTTGAATCATTAGTGTTTGTTCTACATCTTTGTACATTTCACTGCATAATCCTATCAAAAAATAATCCAATTAGAACACAGAAAGTATATTTTCTTTGATTTGTCGTTACCGAAAGATCATGTAAAGCCCAGAAGGTTTTGCTGCGTAATACGCAGCAGACGCAGACGACTTTAATAAAAAATACTTAAATCATCACTTATTAAGCTTTTGTACTCGAGCAGTCTCGATTCGGCGCCTTCGCACTAGTCTCGAGTTGTCACTACACAAGGCGCTCAACGAAAACAGCTCTAGTGTAAAGGGTTAACCTCCAGTGGAACTGGAATTATGTTTAAATACGCATACATCAATATATCACAATCAGCCGTCTTTGAATCATTTATTTCCGTTTAATTTGCATCTTTGTTCATGTCTCTGCCTAATCCTATCAAGAAATAAACCAATTAGAACACTGAAAAATCTATTTTCAATAATTAAACTTTACTTCTAGCGGTAAAGATAAATCATTGGAAATAGATTTAAAGTGAAAAAGGTTTTGCTTCGTAATAAAATTTAAAAATAAAAATGTTGAAATTATTAAATACCTTTAAATTATCACTTATTAACCGATTGCACTCGAGGGGCGCTGATTTGATGCCCTCGCTCGGTGCCCATTAAGTCGGCCATTGCCTTTCGTATGAGTGTTCGACGGCACTAATCTCGAGTTGACACAGAGCACTCGAGGAAAACAGCTCGAGTGCAGAGGGTTAAAACCATCTGTGGAAGCAGAATGAGTTTACAAACCTTATGAAATCTTTCCAAAGGGCTACACCAAACCACGTGAATACATCGTCACCGAATGGCCTTTAAAACCAACCTGTGGCGAATTCTGGTCCCTGGTGTACGACTACGAATGCTCAGCGGTTGTCATTCTATGCGTACCACCAGCCAATTCTGTGAGTATGTTGTCAGTCACAATCGTAATTTGTTTCCTCAATTTCATTCCATTCATCTCTTAATTTCCATGATATTATTGCGATGCTTCGCATATTTTGATAAACAGCAATCGTTTCCATCGTTTTGGCCCGAGGGCAAAGTGCGCAAGGAGAAATACGGGCCAGTCTTCACCATTGACCACATCTCGCACAACCACTACACCAACATCAAGACGTGGGTGTTCCGCATCAACAAGAAGATCGTCTCACTGACGGAGCTAATGGCGGGCGTAAAGGCACCCCCGCGGACCGTGCAGCTCTTTCAGTTGATGTGCTGGCCGATGGGTCACAAGGTGCCCACGTCGACGAACTCGCTGGTGGAATTGATGAATATGGTCGAGCGATGGCGGCAACGCTCCGATTATGGACCTGTATGCGTCGTCTCTCCGTAAGCTTTTTAAAACTTTCATCTTACTAATTTCAACTATAATAACATGCAATATAAACATTCCCAAAAAAAAACTAACCAGGAGAGTGTTTCAATTGTCCAACAAGGATTTGAATGTGTATTTTGTACGTGTAGTACATTTATAGAACTAAATTGCGTTAAGGGGATTTTATGCCGTTTTGAGACGTTTGCCCAAAAAAATATTTAAAGTTTGGTACATATTGCTTTAACATCATCATTTGCTGTATGAATTACGTGGCAAACCATCAACACGCCAACATGTCGATCGACCTTGACGTGCTTGACGCGAGTACACGCGCGAGGGTACAGTGAATGCTGCTGTTAATACAATATATACCAAACTTTGAAATTTGTGTTTTGGGCAACCGACCCAAAACGGCATAAAATCCCGTTAATACAATTTATTTCTATATATGTACTACACGCATAAAAAGTTTCATTCAATTTGGTGTCGGACAATTGGAACACTCTCGTTGTAAGAAAATAAAAAACATAAACCAAAAGTTAATTTGATGTTGCATGTCAGTACCTGCCATTAAGAAGGCATAACCAGTCATCAAGAGGGCATAACCTATAATGTTTAACAGGTTATGTTATCATAAGCTAGAACCATACAATGTTGATAACTTAATCTCAAAATATGTAAATCAACAAATTCAGAGATGGTCGAAGTAGATGTGGGATATACTGTGCAGCAAACGCATGCATCGAACAAGTGATACAGCATGGTGAAGTCGACATTTTCCAAGCGGTTCGCACGGTGAGACGACATCGACCTCAACTCATTGAGAATATTGTAAGTCCACATGAAAAACTACTAATTGTAAGTCAGTGATTCTCATCCATTGTGTCGCGGAATTCTGAAAGTGTTAAGAAATTGCAGACGTAATAAAATCAGGGGTATTTATGTCTGTAGCTTTCCAAAATTAATTTTTGTTCGTTTGCACTTCTGGATCCCTCTCCATTGTGATTTCGATCAAATTTATTTCAATGAGCACAGGCTGCACCCACACCCCCCGTTCCCTGTTCGAGTTTGGTCTTCAAGGCCCTTCCAAATTGACATGGGCCCATTTTTTCAGATGTGTAAAATCAATGTGCCCCTCCCCCTCCTGTTGCTGTATTAAATTAACTTGTAATAACCTTCAGTTTTCCAAAACCTAACAACGAAAAATGGTTGGTCTCGAGACTTCCCATATGCGGCCATTTTCTCGGTATTTAAATAAAACTGGGGAAGCTACAAAAAGATTGGAAACCAAATTAAAAATCCTTAAAATCTAAATTCCTACAATTATTTGCAGACCGAATACAAATATTGCTACGATCTGGTCCTCCACTACGTCCTCCACTATCTCAACAAAGACCTGAAGGACAAAGAAGACAAGCGGCAGCAGCACCAACTTGGCACCTAACCTGACCAGTCTGACAGCCGCGGACGATTTAATTCTAAAACAAATTCATAAATTTGCTATATGCAAATGATTGGTCCAATTTACGTGCCACATTTATATATTTTAACGAAATTTTGAAACTATTGTTTTAAAACAACGGTCACCATTGTTTCTTAACCTAAATGTACCTAGGTGGCCTAACCTAATACTAACTTGCCTAAATAAAGCCAGGTTAACTTTAAAACTATACAAACAACGTTCCCTTGCGGAACACTGAATTTCCGACCACTAGATGGCCAAACTGTGCCAAAAACAGAAAATACATAAATATTGTCTATTTTACTATGGAGCGAAACACGTTTGAGGCTAGGGAATTTACATTGCATTGAATGACTTTTTAACGCTTACAACTTAGCAAAACGCTGATGATTAGACGATTAGAAATGCAAACGTACTGCACTTTGATTGATATTGACAGGGTAAAATCCGGAAAACTTACCTATAAACGATAATCTAACAATAAGTCTAAGCGTACTTGAATAATTGTAAATAAACATACACTCGATTTGAGGTTATGCTTGTTTACAATACTTAGTGAATTTGTAGAAACACGTTATTGTTTCTTGTGCCAAATATGATCGACGAAACGCGAATTGCCAGAGGAGTCGAACAATCTTTGAATGCTATACTCTTTGTATACGGATTTTACAAAGTTTACCAACTAATTTTGAAATATATGCGCAAGCGTTTTGCACACAACGAGCACATTTAAGTAGTCACTTGTGAAATATATTGAATTATAACAAAATATATTGATAAATACCAAGATTAATGGTTAAGTCCTACCTTGTATGGTATGGTTTTACGATTTAAGTGCCTCCATCTGAAAACGTTGAAGATATTCTCGTCATGGGCGATGTTACACTGTCGGGAATGATATATTCTTGAAACTGTTTGCTCTTAACTCGATTTTAACGAATGCTGAATTCGTTTTTATTTGAAAAGAAAGTTCACACGGTTAACCCTTAAGTTTGACTTTTTTTTTTTGGAAAATTTAAGGTTATGTTTGCATATTTTTTTCAAGAAAAATATTTTTATTCATAGAGTAATGGATTTATATTTATTATTTGGTTTAAAGGAATTGATAATCCATTGGAAAGTAACTTTTTATTTTTTTAATAAGTATGCTATTTAAAGATATGCAGCCCAACAAACAAATTGTATTCGAACTTCATTTAAAAGTATGCAACCCAACTAACAAACAGCAACTTTATACGTTCAAAAAGACATTCAACATAATTAAAGCTTTTTTTCGATTAATATATTTTACTATTGATAAAATATTTAACATTTAACGTTTCATATTTGTTTGAAAAACAGCGATTGGTTTTGATATTACATAGGCAACTTCAAAGGCACTTACCTTCATGAATAAAAGCATAAATGTTTTAACTAAAGACATGCAATAAGTTTATAATTATTTGAGTTATTAAGCCTTAATAAATATTCCATTGAGTCAATTATTTAGTTTGCAAATTCAAAGTTATACAACCCAATAAGTCTTTATAATGAAATAGCTTCCAAACGATATTGAAGGTATGCAACCAAATATACACAAATTGCTATTACCTACATATTATCAGCAAAATTAAAGAAATTTTATTGAAATGTATTTTATAACTGCTATTATATACTATATAAAATATATTTAACATAACCACAAACTCATTGAGAAAAGTTAGGCTATGATTGTTCTTGGTTGATATCGTTGATATTTTCGTATTGTTAAATGAAACGAAATATATATATTTGTTAATTTCCAAAATACTCAATTAGATTACACTATATAAATAAAATCTATTTTATGTATGAACATTTTTGAAATATGCATAGAGCAAAATTTTAACGGATCGTTTATTGTTTTTTTATAAATAATTGATTCTATGATTATCCATGAGATGCATTCGTTTAAAGACATATTTTTGACAAACGTTTGAGATTTTCGAGTGAAACAAATGTAATTGTTTGGAAGTAATCAGAAGAACAAGAGAGAAATTTATGATGAATTTGTAAAATTGTTTCTATTGCTGTATACTGTATACTGAATAAATATAAATATATGAAAACAACCTATGAAAACTTGCATTTTGTTTTGTCCATTTTAAAACCTCAATGTTTTATACCTTCAATCTAATGGAACACAAACAGCACATAATTATATAACCGTACAAAACTGCTTTACCTTAAACAGTTTATACATAATTAACCTTAAAATACTTTTAGAATCTGAATATTTCTTTTGTAAAACAACATTTACATTGTAAAATGAAAGTTTATAACTTGACGAGAAAACTATAAAATGGAAAGATTTTCATCAGTCATGCAATTTTCATAACCTGAACGACTTTCTGCGCAGCAAACGATTTTCTTCATTCACTGCACCGTGGGCGGTATTGTGTTATTAACGCCACTTTCATCTTAATAATTCCGTTGAATTTCATTACGATATTACGGGCCGTAATTTAATCGCTTATACGCGTGGAACTCAACGTCAAGTAAACCACAGAATAGGGGGGAAAACCACCCTCGGTTTAACCTCACTTCAAGGCTGCTTTTATTAAATCAACGCTACCTATGCATTTATTAACACGATTTAATCAAACTTATTAAAGTATCACAGTCATATTGAGGTAAATATAATTTGAATAGAAAGGAATGTAATAAAACAAAAAGTAATAAGAAATTCTTTATTACTGTATTACTGTATAATGTACATTAAATAAACGTAATATACATTATTAAAATACTGTTTTTACAAACATGTAAATATTTGTTAATATCTATCTTTCTAAGCGGCAGAAAAACGCATGTTTCGACTCAAATGAATCGCTACGTAAATATTTCTCATAGAAATTCAGTTCGACGTGTTCGACTTTAAAGCCGAACTTCTGATACAGAAACAAACCTGGATTGTTAATGGCGACATGTAAGGTTATGTCTTTTCCCATACTGGTCTGTCAAAAAAATAATATTTCAAATTACGCTAAAGGTAAATATAAAACAGTGATTCTCAACCTATTCTTTCTATAGTGATACAATTTTTACGATTTTTAAAATTTACTATAAGTCTACAATTTAAAAAACTTTAATTCATCTCTCCTGTTCTTGGAACAAATTTTTATGAAACTAAAACTAGGTTAAGGGCACGAGCACTAGTGTACGGCACAACTATGTTCGTTGGGTTGCTCACCCCTGTTTTAGCATATATCTACATCTTTCGAAATTTCCGGGCCATTGGTTGAGAATCACTTGTATTGGGTGAGAAAATGGAAATTGTGACTTACCTGAATTAAATGATAGATCATAAACTTGCCAATTCCAATATTTCGCCATCCCGGTCGCACGAAAATAAAGGAAATATAATTCTCGTGCACTTTGACATCAGGAACAATAAAAGCGAAGCCGACGATAAGTTTTTTGTACATTACTACGCAGGAAAAGTCTGGGTATTGTAAACATTCTGTTACTGAAATAAAAAGAAAGTCATTTACTTGAAAGGTCATATAACTCAATCGCTTTGAATTATTGATGACAAATTAATGCATAGTGTGATTTCTTCACATAATAAAATCGATATTTACGTAAAAAATGAATGCCCTGTGCACATCGATTTTCTAAGTTGCTCTCCTCTTAATTTTGATCGGAAACGAAATACCAAAAGATTTTTACAAAATTTATAAAAATGTCTTTAATATAACGTCGAGTATTTCCAAGAAAAATTGTTGATCCGTAAATTCGAAACGTAACTTACTCTAAAACTCGACATAATCAGTACAAACCTAATTCGCACTATATCAATCCAAACCAATCTCCCCCATATCAGGCATAATCTAATCTAACCTTAATATTAATCATCTCACAATAATTAACCTCAAAATAAGTACATTGTAAACATTAAGGATACTTACAATCTATCCCAGGCCAGAAAAACTGATTGCACAAACTATTAATAGCAGGAATATGTGAAGGTTGAACGTAGACGAAGTCAACACTCGCTCTCGCTGGCAAAACATAACCTTCCACTTTTTCGTTAACCTTCAACTGAATCTGTGCCATTATCTTCAACCATTGCGGCGTCCGCTTGATATCTCGATGAATATAAGGCTTCAAATAAAGATTCGAATACGGCGAGAGAATCGTTTCCTCCCTCAAGCCACCCATAAGTTTCGTCATTAAATTCAGCTTATTCATCGCAAACAACTGATTCAGCGACGTATTAAAATGACACATTGGATCCATCAACTTCAAGGCAGCTGAATCTTGCTTCTCAGACCCATTTTTAGGGTTATCACTGGGTGTATGGGAATCTTTGAGATTATCTCTACTCTCTTTGCTCTCGAAAGACTCCTGACTAGATGAAGATGAAGGGGTTTCATCCCATTGCATATCCAACTTTTGTTTCTTTCTAGGTGGCGTGCCATTCGTTTGTAAATCATTATTTAAGATAGCGATGCCAAAATTTGGCAGTAAACTACGTTTTTGTCTCACCGTTTTCACAACCTTCGAGTCCAAATTCTGAATAAACTCTGGCGCTGTATATTCAGAAGTGGTATCAATTTCTTCTATTTTGAAATCAATTGTTTGTGTCGTAATAGACATGAACATAAACTCTTCAGGGTACTTTTTTGCATGTACAATATCTGATAGGATGACAGCATCAGCTTTAAATTGTTTCTTTAACTTTAAGCTAGATTTTGTGGTGTTGAGATCGTTTAAAAGTTTGGAGTGAACGTTTGGCGTTAGTTTTGGATAGGTTAACGTCCACCAACCTTGTTCGCCGGTATTTGTACATTTTGTGAAGAATGTTGAACTGTATACGGAGAGAATACCTGAGATTGTACCCATCCAATTCTTCTTTTGTTGTCTATAATTAGAATATTTAAATTCGACTTTTTTATTCGATTTTAACAACTTACGTATTTGGAAAGAAAATATTCCAATGCTTGTCAATAAACATAGCTACATGTAGACGCCAGTGGTAGAAACCTTTCCGTGATAGCGCCTTATTGTGGATGTTCAGATGGTAAAGTGATAAAATAACTATGTGTATCCTAAAACGTTTGAAAACTATACGTTTTAAACAGTATCATAAAATACAAATCATATTCTAGTTATTATGTATTTTTATTATAAAATGTGTAAGAAAACGCTTACCAGCGGGTATTATCTCGCAAGAAAGTCTCAGATTTATTATCACTACACTCAGCACAGGTAAAATCAAAGAAAACGTCGCCTGCGAACGCACCTGGTGTTGAACCACGTTTTAAACACGACAAATGCACGTAGTTTTCGCAGGTGCTACATTGTAAACCTTCGTCCGTTAAGTCCTGCACAAGTTTTTGGCAGTATTTGCAGGAAACACTCATGTTTTCATTTGAAAAATATAATTTATTTTAAGAACTGCGAAGTTTGTTAGGTTATGTTACTATTTTCAAATTATTTAGTGCAAAACACGTGTTTGCAGAGGGCGACACAAAGCAATAACAAAAATTATTTTGGTGATTATTATTTTTATTCCACGGTATATAATAGTAAAATATTACTTAATAATTCACGAATTATATAAACTAGAAACCTATTGAGTATATTCATCAAAATATTTCATAAAATTAAAAATTGTTTTAAGTTGGTAGCCATGCTTTACAGTTGGTAAGCCAGAGAGGTGTCAACGCTGTCATCCACGATTTCATTTGTCAAACAGCCGGCGCTTACGTGTTTCCATAACACTAGTAAATACAATCTCAAAAACTCCTTTTATTACGAAAATTATACCGAATACTACAAGATGAAGAGCCTCTCAGAAGTTGTAAGCAAGTTCTATGCCGACTATACGAAGAAAACACCTAAGAAATTGAAACTTATTGACGCCTACCTCTTCTATATTCTTCTAACTGGGATTGTGCAGTTCTTGTACTGCTTGTTAGTCGGCACTTTTCCATTTAATTCATTCCTGAGTGGTTTCATATCAACTGTGAGCTGTTTCGTTCTTGCAGGTAAGCGTCAAAAGCCAATTAAATGTTGGACTTTGTGGGTTAAGTTTCTATTGAGATTTACTTGGGAGTCCTGTGACAATATTTCGAGGTTATAATGCTTCATTATTTCAGTTTGTTTGAGACTTCAAGTAAATCCAGAAAATAAGAGCCAGTTTTATGGTATCAGTCCAGAGAGAGGATTCGCTGATTTCATGTTCGCTCATGTCATTCTGCACTTGGTGGTGATGAATTTTATTGGTTAAATTGTGTGTCTAACCTTTGAATATATTGTGTACTACTTGAAATATATGATTTAAGATATTAAAATGATAATTCTATGAAAATGTATTTATACTAACTATTATATATATGGATATAGTACTCTATATTGTCGATGAGAACGCTAACTACATTATTGAAGTTGATTACACTTAATAGTGCAATGAATTCTTACTTTTTAGATTATTTGTAAATGGTTAGTTCAGTTCAACTTTTAAAGTACAGATGGCGCTGTTATTGGAATACTAAAAATGAGGTTATTACGAATGTATTTGATGCAATTTGTTAAACGCACTGCACGAGATAATCTTGAAACATTTGGAATATAATAATAATTACCGCGATATTTTTCATTCTCAAAATGTAACTCCCAAGTAGTAACATCAGAATCAATGGAGCGATAATATACTGAAAGATTACTGTAACGAGCAAAAATAATTTGAAAATACATTAACAAATGGCGTCAATGTGTATTTTCGATACCAATAAGTATCGATACTTTTGAAACTTCGATACTTTTCTTCGTTACTTTCGATACTCAAGTATCGAAGAAAAGTATCGATACTTCGAGAAAAGTTATCATCCCTACTGGGTGGTATAGATTATTTTCGATATTCTCAAGCATTGATGCTGTTGCTGTGATCGTTTCCTACCTTCACCAATGATTTGGAAATGTTTGAATAAACTGTTTCATTGACACCCCGCCAGTGACTTGATGCATTACTTAGGTTTCAAGCACAGATGGCACTGCTTTAAACTCATGTTTATCACAACCATCCATGCTTTGAACAAATTGTATCCTACCTAAAACACACACGTTTCTTACGCCATTTAAATACATTTCTCATATGCATTGACCAGCGTCTGACACACATGTGATCTTTAATTTCCTGGAGTTTCCCAGCGGCGCCATTTGTGTGACAATTTTCAAAACTAAAATATTTTTTACAAATGCTTAGGAATCACAGAAGGCAATATGATCATTATACGTAATGGAAATGATACGTAACTGTATGTATGAAAACCAAAACTAAATTTAATACCGATCATTGTTGTAATAAGAATCCTATGATATTTTATATTAGAAATTATTTTATAATAAAGATTGAATTTCAAATTTTAGATCAACCATTTTGCGAGCATGCGGCAAATTTTTATTTCTAAAATAAATTCGTATATGTTGGCAACTTTATTAGAATTTATTATTAGTGTTCATTGTTATATTTAGGAACAACGTTCTACTTCGTCGTAGTTTTTTTTATATTGTTTAAATTTGAAATTCCATCACCTAACCTTCAAATGATTGTAACCTTGTTGATTTTAACGTTTTATAGTAAACAAATTCCGGGTTCATTGCCAATTACAAGACATCAGAAACCAGTTGAAATCTCCCATCACTTTGACGCATAAAAAATTAGAATATAACAAATCATTCGTGTGTCTTATAAATCTATGTGATATTTGCACTCGCGTGCAAAAGTATGTGGTACGGAGTTGTCTAATCATATCAGCGGTGATAAAGCAAACTTTTTGATAAATTAGAGAAAAACCGTTGATTGAATACGGTGTAAATATGAAATTCACGTGAAAGTCTCCTCGCGAAATCGTCGGAAAACTGCTCAAAAGTGTCGAAATGGGTGCAGTTGGCTCAAAGTTGTCGTTGACTTTGTTTGAACTCGCGAATGAGGTGCACATCGCGCTGGGTTCGGGCCTCTGGGGCATGGTCGTCCTGATCAACCACAGTGTGCGCAATCACAAATACGGAGGAACACTATGCCTCTGTTCAATTACAATCGGCTGTCTGATGTATTTGCTGCGCAACGATGAGATCCTCTCGGCGAACATCCACAAGGTGGTGGTCATCACCGGCTGCGATTCTGGTCTAGGGTTTTCCATGTCACTGCACCTGCACGATCAGGGCTTTCGAGTGCTTGCAGGATGTCTGGACATAGCGTCGGACGGTTCCCGACACTTGACTGGAGCCGGTGTGCATACGTTTGAATTGAATGTTACGAATGTTGAGAGTGTGCACAATGCTGTACGTTTTGTAGAGACTGTTTTGCAACAACAACCTGAAAATGGTAAGTTGGTTAAAAAAATTAGGTTATGGCCATCCGTTTTAGGTTAATATTTCGTTGTCTTTGTAGAATTATGGGCGCTTATAAACAATGCTGGTGTGATGGTTTTCGCTGAGTTTGAGTGGCAAACCGACGAATTGATGTTCGACCAGATTAATGTGAATCTCATTGGAAATATGCGAATGACGAAAGGGTTTGCCCCGATGCTGCGATATTATCGTGCAAGATTGATTAATGTTTCTAGTCACTGTGCTTTGGAAAGTCTTCCAGGTCTTGCCGTATATGGGGCAAGTAAATCTGCCATTAAAGGTTAGTTTAATTTTTATAAGGGGAGTGCACGAACTGCCCGTTACCTATTTGAATGAAATGTGTTCTTTCACTAAAAAGAAAATATCAATTATTTGGAAATAGCCTTAATCAGTAGCTAAACTATTCAAGAAAAGTCTATAGCTGCAGTATTTACGAAGTTATAAGTAATTAACTCAGCCTTAAAAGCAGAATATCGTAATTCGATTTTGCGAAAACGATTGAGCAAAGTATATTAAACTGATTTGGCTGAATGCCAACTATTTTAGTGAATATTTCCTAAAACTTCAGAAATCGTGTGTTTCTCATTGAATTATTATATTTATCCATCTTTTGACGGGTTTAAACGCACTATTTTTTCGAAATGTCTCATATATTTTTGTGAACATTTCTCAAAACTTCGAAAAACTCGTGTCAATTCCCGAATCGACGCAGCTGGTGGTTTAAACCCACTTTTTTACGTTAAATTTGGGCGCACCTCAACGGGATTTACCTTTATATTTTAGAAAATATTTACCAGTATTTAGGAAAACACGTGTTAATTTCCGGACCGGTATAGCTAAAGTTTTCTTGATATGATTAATGGCAGTTAAAAAAAAAAGTCTTTTGAGCATATCTGAACACGTTTTTCCTCTTATATTTTAGTTAATATATTCCAAAAACTTCGGAAAACGTGTATCAGAACCCGAACCGACCCCCGGTATGTTTAAACATACTTAAAAAATGACGTTTGAGCCACCCAAACAGAGTTTTCCCTTAGATTTTAGCGAATATTTACCAATATGTGATGTGTTTTCCCTTATATTTTAGCGAATATTTAGGAAAACACGTGTTAATTTCAGAACCGAACTATAGTTTTCTTGATATGCTTAATCTCAGTTTTTACGGAAGTGAATACGTTTTTTTCTCCTTATATTTTAGTGAATATTTCCGAAATTTCGGAAAACCTGTGTCAATTCCCGAACCTATACAGCTTTCGATCACCCGATATGTTTACACGTTCTGTTATATGAGAAAATGTCGTTTGGGCACACCTAAACAGGCTTTTCGCATATATTTCAGGGAATATTTACTCAAATTTAGGAAATCGCGTGTTAATTTCCGAACCAGTGCAATGATCGATTTCTTGATAAGTTTAATCGCAATTTATATTTAAATAAGTCGTGTGAGCACATCTAAATGTTTTTCTTTTATATTTTACCGAATATTTCCCAAATCTTTTGAAAACGGTATCAATTCACGATCTTATTTCTCTTAAAAATATATTTGCATAATTCTGAAATATGAATATTTGTACAGGTCTCACTGATTCACTCAGAGTCGAACTCGGCAAATACGGCGTGCGTGTAATCAGTCTAATCCCCGGTTCTTTCCCGACGCAAAGCAACATCCTCGCCAAACAAATGGACTATGTCTATGAAATGCGTTCGTCGTTCACGCGCGAACAAGAAGCATTCTACGGCGATTACTTCCAGCGCTACAACTCCTACCTCAGTGCCATAGCCAGCCCGAATCCGGCGCGTCGTCTCAGCAATCCAGACCTCTATCGAAAGCTGGATCACGCCCTCCTCGCCAGACGACCTTCGACAACGTACAAGATCGAACCGCTACGCTACTGCATCTACCATGCCCTGTTCAAAATCAGCCCCGTCTGTCTGCGCGATTACTTCGTCGAGATGTTTGTGAAGATGCCCAAATACGAAAAAGTCCATCCGACGTCAGAGAGTTGCCTCGAGACGGTGATGCAGGTGAAGTCGACCTTTGACGCCTCCTCGAATGAGCGCACGTTGAGCAACTCCTGGGAGGATCAGTGCGATCGGCGCCGCGCCTATGAAAGCGGCGATAGTCTAGTCCACAACTACTCGAGCGGTATTCTACATGAAGTAGACGAAACGGCGAGTCGACCAATCTATGAAGATATTCGCCAACCGAATGATGCATCTGTCAGTTCATCACAGGCGTACTTGTAATCACTTGTGCCATATTAATATTGAAGCTGTGTTTTTTTTTGTAGTCCTGTACTGTACTTATTTGTTACATCACATGAATGATGATATGACTCAATTTGGGAATGTTTTATAAAATCTATTTCTTGACTTTTAGCATACATGCTTAATGACCTAACCTTAAATCAACAACGTTTAAATTAATATTAGAATAAACAGAACATTTTTAATCTTTTTTTTTATGCCAAAACAAATATTTTGTTCTGCTGTGCAAAAAAAGAAGAAAATTAAAATGGAATAAATTACAAGTTATTGGACTGATGATCAGGAAGCTCAACATGCAGTTGAGGATTGTTCATCATGTCGAGTGAAGGGTCGTTATCAGTGTAGTAATGCCCCAGGCGTGACATGATTAATAAAAGAACGACGATAACCAAGAAGACGATGAACATCAGCATGAAATAACGGCGATATATTGAACCTCCACGGTGTGGTTGCGGTCCGAGCGTATTCCTAAAGTTTAAAGAAAATTTAAGGTTAAGTTAGGATAAATATTTTGAGGTTAAATTAGGGTTAATATTTTGTGGTTAAGTTAGGGTTAACAGTATGTGGTTAATATAGGATGGTCAATTGAAACTTGAAACAAGCGCTCTATGGTTATTCGAAACACGATATGAGCGTACTAATTTCGATGAAGAAAGAAAATGCAAACGACAGTAACAGGTCGCGAATAGAATTAGCACTGAACGAAGTGGCAGGTGACTGTAATGTCCCGAGTTGCGACTGCAAACTATGCCTACCATCGCTGGATACAGTGCGAGTTGTGTCGGTTAATTTGAAAAAAAAACGTTCAATTGAAAATCAGTTCAGATCAAAGCTATGAAAAAATTGACTAAATATTCTTACGCATAAATGCGACTAAAACCCAGTATAGATATAATTATCCTCAACATATGTTGAAATTGAAACTCTTAACTCGTAGATTCTATATACGAATCTTAACTCGGGTTTTTGGAAAATTACACAGGCCTACTGCAAATCACTCCGTTAGTGAGTGAGAGACATTGCTCGAATGCAAAGAGTTAAGTTTAACCCGTTCCACTCGAGCGACGCCCGTGTACTCAGTCGGCGCTATTTCGCCTCGAGTTAACACAGCGCTTATGGAAAAAGGCTCGAGTATAAAGGTTAATATTTTAAGGTTATATTAGAGTTAATATTTTGAGGTTAAATTAAGATTAACATATTTAGGTAGAGATTTTAGGGTCAAAATTTGTAAAATAAATGTAATTTACTTGAACCAACGACGTAACCATTCACTGGGTGGTCGCCGTTTGTATTTATCATCATCATGATCGAAAACTTTCCCTTGAGTTTCCCGAATATCCTGGAAAACTCGGCGTGCAGCCTGATAGACCTCCGTTTTCTCACGGCTTACCAACGGGGCTTGTTCCTCCACATGAACGACGGAATATTGTGAGCTTGTCGCTGACTGACTTGGTGAAACATGTTTCGAGTTGTGGTTGGTTGGTGGTTGAATGGGTTTCACTTCCCGATCTTCAGATAACTACATGACAAAAATAAAATTTTGTTGACTTCTAAATAAAACGACTAATGATTAAACACTTACCAATGGTAAGCCTAGACCAGCCCTAGCCCAATTCACACCAGCCAACTTCTCTCGCAATACATCAGCGACAGGACTGACCAAATTATGCGGTGGAAACAAGGCTGTCCTGCAAGATGGACAGGTGTATCCTGCAGGCGCCGTTGTTGCCGGCAGCTGTCTCGAATATTGATCCAAACAACTCCAATGAAAAACATCTAAAAACACAAAATATTATCTTAATATATTGTAGTTTCAGTAATCATTTTAAGTCTACACTATTATACTTACGATAGCATGTCAGTCTTATACAATCATCGTCGATTAATCCATGCATACAAAGTTCACAAATTGGGTTATAATCTGAGTCTTGTAGCCATTGCAAATATGACTGGATAATACACTAAAATATTGTTTTATTATACTTTGCTTGATGAAAACATAAGTTTAATGTTCTTACTTTTGCATGATTAGTTACCATGCAATGTTCGCAGACGTTCACGCGATGTTCGAAGCAAAATTGATTGGTTACTCTTCGTTTGGGGCATTTGCACAGACCCATTTTTTTCTACAGATCGCCCTGAAGATCAGATCTAGATGGATCTTGGGCTGCTACTGTGTTAATTCGATAAATGTTGCCCACTTTCGTTGATAATACGGTAGCTACCACGTATGAACACCGCTGACAGATCGGAGATTGTTTTGAGGTTTGACACGTCCGACCTTGTAAATATTGAAATTCTCGATAATTTCTTTAATAAATTAAAATTTCTATTCTATTTTTTACATTCATGTTTATTTTATGCTTTTTGGTAAATTTTAAGCGAAGAAATAATACAATTGAAATTTTTTAATTTTATAATGTGTTCATTTGGTTGCCTACGTTAAATAACTAACTTGTTGAAACGATTGAAATGAATGCGCTATACATTTTGCCATGGATACAAAAGTTAATAGAATGTGGTACCTCGAAGATATTCCTGATAACCGTATTTATCAGGGTACCTAAAAGAATTATAAAAGAGTTATACTATATAAATGCAAAGACAATGTATATAAATGTATCGGTAATAAGAGCTGCCGCTGATAAGCATGTCTCTTATAAAACTTTTCGCTGTAACAATCAATATAATTCAAGTGTTATTGTATTCATGCCATTCTTTATTTTATTTATGCGTTTGGCAGGAGGCACACTAAACGTTGAGACAGAGACAGAACAAAAATTAAATTTGGAAATGTTCCTAAATTACCGAAATTTTAATCCTCGGAAGTGTTTGTGAATTACCGAACGCTTCCGAATTTGTAATCTTCAGAAGTGTTCGCAATATATCGAACCCTTCCGACTTATCGAACTTCGGAAGTGTTCACAAATATCCGAATGTTCCCGAAATTTCACATTTAGCGCCTATGGATTCACACGTACATACGTTAATAATATGTATTAATATGTTGAAATGGTAAGTCCATATGACATTGTGGCAATTTTTAAGCTTCCAATTGAATTTCGGGTAATTGGCAAAGTGGACAAAATGTACTAGTCCAGATTAAGCAGAATCCATTGTAACATAAAAAAATTACGAACAAAGTACTTTATTACAAGAAGTAAATATATTTGAAACAACAATAAATTGATTGTGTGATGATATACAAAATATTGAAACGATCTATTTTTGTAAATTCTGTAGATTTATATATTAGATTTACTCATCATCTTATTACTGTTACTTTTAATAATATCTACAGAGTACAAGTCCAGTAAGACTTTTTATTTGGGGGACGGTCCTAGGAATACCTCTGCATTCGTTTTCAATGTATGTTTGTGTCTACCTAAAATATTAAAATATTCCCATTTTCCCATTTGTTGGTTTACTGCAATCGAAACGTTTTTAAATGCACCAATAAAAGTCGGCGAGTCATTTAAAAAACGAAAACTTTTGTCATATAGTTGGTAGGTGATCAACTTTGTTCTTCTGGTTGTTATTTTGAGAGAGTGGCAATTTGTACGGACTTATCGGTTTCGTTGTAAGTTGTGGTAACGTCATACTTCCATTAGAGTTCTACAATTAGAAAACAAAGTTTTAAAACTTCGTCTTAAGGTATCATTTCTAGCCTTACCCGTGATCGATCCCTATTAAACTTCTCAAAGTTGAGCGAGTCTTCTTCATCAACCTTGAAATGGAAACCTTCGAAATATTTATGTTGTAATACTTGATCGCAGGTCCATCGTTTACTAGGATCTTTATCAAGACATTTCTGAGGATATAAAATAAAATAATGTTTGCTTGTATTCTCCATGATTTCAATGAATGTCAATCTCAATAAATTAATATTGTTACCTTGAGAAAGTCTAACTGGACAGTACTACACATAGAAAGCCTCACGTCCATTGGTATAATCTGATTAGGTGTCGGGAGGTTCATTCCTCGAAAGAAGTCATTTGTTTTGAAAGCCTGCATATGCCTAGGAATCAGATCGCCCACGGTGCACCTAATTAAGTACAATTGGTCCAGGTCAGATTTCCCCGGCCAGATAGCTTCGCCTTTGATAAGTTCAGCGAGCACACAACCAATAGCCCACACGTCTACAGGCTTCCCATATTGGGTGTCTCCAACAAGGAGCTCCGGGGATCTATACCATCGTGTCGCCACGTAGTCTGTGTAATTTTCACCCGGACCTAGAAAGTTGAACAGTTACTAATCTGTATAATGCGTGACCAAGTCTATTTCCGGGTCATTTGGAGTATATAATTAGAGATGACCTGAATACCGACGAATTGAGGACGTAAGGACTTACTGAGCATTCGCGCAAAGCCGAAATCGCAAAGTTTCACAACGCCGTTAGCAGTGAGAAGAATGTTTTCCGGTTTGATATCGCGATGAATGCAGCCATGACTATGGCAATAGGCGACAGCTTGGAGGGTTTGCCAGATAATCTGCTGGGTGAGGAGTTCCGGGCATCCTCGAGGATATCGTTCCAACTCATTGAGTACGGTGCGATCGCAGAATTCGAATACTAGATGCAAGCGGCGTTTTCTCCGAAATACTTCCATAAGATTGACAAGATTAGGATGTTTCAAATTCTGCAATTTCATATTTTTAGGAGGATCATACAAATGTACATCTCCAGAGTCCATCGGGATTTAGGAATCGCGAAGAAAAAGTTTAGCATGGAAAGTGATAGGCAGAGTGCTTCAATATGAGAAGATGGTACGTGATATGGATGACGGGAGGTAAGTAGGATTTATATGCAAATGGTGCATCACAGTGGGTACGACCAGATGAAGAGAGCGATGGCGTAACGCATTTGAAGCAGGTGGATGGCCGGAGAGGTGGTTAGAGAGATTGCCGAATGAAAGAAAGAATGCCGAATGAAGAAATGTGTAGGACCATAAAATGGAAGATAGAGGAGTAGGAGAGGCAGGGAAAGATAAGGAGTGGCAGGTAATCGTAAGCGTTCCGCATCATGTTAAGAGAAGAGATTTGGGGAATGAAGAGAAATGTTAATAGCAAGGAATACAGAAAATGTGTTAAGTGTACAATATAGGGTGGGATCATTTGGTGAGCGAATGCGAACGAATTGAGGCGTTGGCAGGAACAGTAGGAAAAGACACAAGCGCTGTGGAGAATGGTTGAGAGCGTAAGGAAAAGGGATAGAATGGTTACGGAGGGTGCTAGGGCAAAAGGAAAGGAGGCGTTCAGTTTAGAGTATAAAGTGTTCATCTGCACATTGCTATTGTTTTTTTTTTTGTTTTGTATATATCTAGTTGTTTTTTGCATATTTTCAAATAAGTTTTGATATGTAACTGTTAATGTTGTAATGAAAAAGAATATGAATTCATATATACAAATATATTTTAAAGAAGAAGAATATAAGAAGAGGAAGAAAAAGAAGAAGACTAGGGAGAAGATGAAAAAGAATAAGAGGAAGGAAAACAGATGAAGAAGGCACATACAAAGAAAAGATAATGTTTTAAATGATATATCTTTGTTCTTACTTTTAATAACCTGATTTCCCTGAGTGCTATTTTTCTTATCAAAGGATCATCTTCACTTTCTGCAAACTTTTTGATGGCTACAATTTCACCAGTATCACGATTCCTACATTTATAGACTAAACCATAGCTTCCTTCACCAAGTTTACTAAGTTTCTCATAACGTTCCATGTTTTTCGAAGAAGTTCTTTGTCTGAAACAATATTTAAGGTTAAAGAAACAAAACATATAACATCAAGTTTCTAATGCCTTGTGAAAGCTCAATTATCGAAGTACACTCGTAAATTACCCATTTATAAACTTTCAATTTCGAAACAAAATCGAAGAAAAAACCCTTGAACTCTATAGAACAAACATTAGTTTATATAACCATAATTTTATATTGTGTTGTATGACGTGAAGGACAAGGCCTGACGGAATAAAACAAAACAAAATTGATTTTTGTCCCTCGTGTCCAGCGAGTGGCGGGATTATTATAATAGCGATAGCACAAAAATGACCACAAAAACGATTTCAAGTTGGGTAGGAGAGCACGCCATTAGAAGTGCTATCCTGTCCGTGAATATGTACGGGTGTCATGGCTACACTCAATGTTATGAAATTACATTAGAAATGGAAATCGATAAGTTTAATCTGCTGATATTGCGATTGGAAGTTGTAAAATTCCCGTTGGAATATGCTAGAACCAACCGGAAAACCCCCAGTGGTTATCCACTCTTTGCGTTTAATTAATTTATTGATTTTATTGATGTGTATCTTATGTAAAATTTACTTCGATTCGAATACGTGCTGTTGCTTCGTGCAGCATAATAATACGAGGTAGTACAGCAGATTGTGAGTAAATTGTGTAATAAGGATGTTTTCCTACTTTCGAAATGGGAATTGAAACGATATAGACGCAAAAGGAGGTTAAATACTGCAATAATAGATGTAAGCATGTTTATATTGGTTGGTAGGATTGCAAACTTTGCGTACTTAATGGGAATTTTATTGTTCTGGTGGTAATTGAGTATATGATGACTATCATTAATGTTGATTTTATTGGATATAATATATGTGTGCTTTTGTTAGAATAGGTGGAATGATTCCTATATTTTGGAGTTAAACACGTTAAACTGATTGTTTAGATGACCAGTGTCTCGCTGTTAATAATTTGTCTGGAGTCCCACAGCATGACTATAATGTGCTGACTTTAAAAAATGTTTTTTGTTAACACATACGGGGCAGAATTAAGGGTTTTTCGAAAAAATAATTGCTGCTTTTCACAACTGCATCCGCTTATCATAAAAATGATAATTAGACAGAGATGTTTTAACGAATAGTCCTCAGTCGCGAAATAATTTCCCCGCTGATTGTTAGCAGATTTTGAAGTGATGTTTCTCATACATAGTTTTAGTTTTGTGGGGTACGGTGTGCCGTTGATTGCGTGAATGATGCAATTGTATTAAATAAAATAGTTAACAACGAAAAGACGAAGGGAACAGCCATGTTGCGCGTTCTAAAGCAGAATACGATACAGAATACTATAGCAGAATACGATATACAGAATTCCCGAGGTAAAGAAATATAAAGACCTCGAGGGTGCATTAAAGAAAGCGTAATAGTATAAATAAGACAGAGGGAGCGCTATGGTCAAAAAGAAGGATATACCTGCGCTTGAAAGGCATACAGAGAATAAAAACAGATGTATACGTTTTGGAGATTTGCAGAGTTGAAATTGAAAAAAATGAAAAAAATACTAGAAGATATGCAAAACTAACACATGTAGTGAACAGTAGTTCACAATATTATTTAATTATTGCATAAGCCATGGGGTCAATCATTCAGTTTGTACCCCATATAAAATAGTTCTAACATGTGAATATTTTGCATAGGTTTTACTTATTAATAGATTTATAATAGTTGTAGGAAAAGGACAGCAAATAAGGAGATTCAGTTAATCTGTACGTTAATATACAATATTTTACAACCAGAGATTTGGGGACTGAGGTAAAATACTTAATAGTAAGAGCAATCTGTGGTTTCGAGGAAAGGGGATATAAAATATAGATGTACCAGGAATATCTAAAATGTGTTATGTAGAATAGAAGGTGGGACATTAAACATGGGATAATTTGATTAGCGAATGTGAACAAATGGAGTCCTTGGTCCCCTCAGGAGTACTAATACAATATATTGTTTGGTTATTTGCTCCCCTGTGTTCCCAGACAGCCCAGTTACTTTGCTATATTGTATTCACTAGAAATATGCGAAAACCTGTAAACTATACCTGTATACAGAAGGTTGGCCTTGTGACTTTAGTATAGGACAAGATTCACAGTACTACCAAATTTTCTGACCATAACACCAACTTGTTACACCAAACACATATTCTTTTCGTAAAGATTATCTAACAGCAAACATTGTAGGAGAGAGTGTGATAGAAACCTTTCAAAGTTTTTTAGGAGTTTCTAAGTGATTGTTCCCGTTGATAAGTGGCAGTTTCACATGCAAACTTCGTATAATCACGAATTTATCACGAGCTTAATTATTTCTATTTCTTAATATTAGTGTTCAAAAGCTGAAAAAGTAGTCAATAATGTCATACATATTTTTGCAAAATGTTCAAATCTATAGTAAATTCCCGGAAACTGAAATTATTATTAGAAATAACAAGCAATGTCATTGAAGGTTGCACGACATTGTTCTACTTAATTATTTTTAACATTCAGCCGGATGACAACTGTAAATATCGTTTTCATTAAATATTAATAACGTATAATAATCTTTTTTTCACCAATTATTGATTTGATTTAAGTGGTTTATATCAGGGATTCTCAAAGTGTGGACACGGACCCGGAAGAGAAACTGACATCACTTGCTATATATCAAAACGGGACAGGTGTTGTTAACAAGGTTCCGCATGTTACAGGTCAATTCAATGCATGGACCGAAATACGACTTTTCCGCACGCTGTGGCGGGTAGAATAATGCGTTTAGCTGTACGTCAACATGATTAGGAGCTGGTTTCAATAAGCTGTAAATGAAACGCATTAACGTACGAACTGTTATTTTAGCCATCATCCCCTCTTATTATTAAGATTTATATATTAAAAACACGTTCAAGCTAAAGTTTTCTAGTCCATGAAAATATACCGAAATATATGCGTGTGTAAACGGCTTTGGTGCACTTGCTACCAGCGGCACCAGCAGTACCCCAGTGTCTATAACAGCAGAGTGGCCAAAATTGCCATTTCCACACTTGTAATGTTATATACTATTTACCAGTACGCGATGCAATAAAATCAAACAAAAACGAAATTTGGCCAAATATGGCGATGC